>APFE030350521.1:0-16411 GCA_000404065.3 Pinus taeda
GGAAGGATATCTTCGTTGCTTTGTATCTAATAAACAGACACAATGGGTCAAATGGTTGCCTCTGGCTGAATGGTGGTATAACACTTCCTTCCATACAACACCAAAAATGACCCCATTTATGGCACTTTATGGGTTTCATCCACCATCCATCACATCATATTTAAGAGAAAATTCTAAGGTTCAAGAAGTGGAACATCACATCAAACATCAACAGCAAGTCCTCCAACTCTTAAAGGATAACCTCGTGTTGGCACATAATAGAATGAAATAATAGGCAGATCAACATTGTAGTGAAAGAAGTTTTGATGTAGGTGATTGGGTATTCCTACAACTACAACCATATAAGAAAATGTCCCTCATGCAAGATAAGAAGGATAATAAATTATCGCCAAAGTATTATGGTCCATATAAGGTGTTGCAAAAGATTGGTACGATGGCATACAAATTGGAGCTTCATGTAGCTTCTTGATTGCACTCAATTTTCCATGTTTCATGTTTAAAGAAGGTTATAGGCAACAAGCTCCCAGTTCAAACAATATTGCCAGAACTTGGCGAGGAAGGAAAAATTATATTGGAATTGGAAGCAATCACAGAAACAAGAACTCGACAACTATGAAATCAATCAATTTTGGAGTATCTTATCAAGTGGAAGAACTTATCCGCTGAAGATTCCACATGGGAGGATGAGAATTTTATACAGAAGCATCCAGAACTACTCAAGCACTGAGGAAAACACTTTTTTGAAGGAGAGGGGCATGTTGGGTCCCTATAATACTAGTGATTACCCCATTACTATTGTAGTTGTACCCCTTATTAATATTGTTGTGCCCCTATTGTCCCCATATTGTTATTACTATGCCCCATAGAATCCCTCTATTGTTATTTTTGTGGCTTTATATTATTATTGTTAGGTTGGCTAGATTATATTGTGACTCCTTAGACTCCTATATATAGAAAGGAGGTTTTTTCATTTGAATCATTCAAGAATTTTTCATTTATGTAATGTAAAGGAGGTTGCCCCCTCAAAGAGGCTGAATTCTAAGGCGTTGATCTATCTTTTCTATCTTTTTTTTAAGCTAGTTTCATAACAAGTATGATAAAGGAAGATGGACAACAAGAGAACTAGATGTTGTGAATAGATAAAATGGTAGTGTTAGAAAGAATAGTCAATTGTCAAAAGCCACTAACAACAATGGTGTAATTTACAATGTTTTCCTATGTCATATGGCAGAAAAAGGCAAAATGGCACATGGGTGATGGATATCTTGTCAGTTATATATGGCATCAAACCTAATATAGAACTACCCTATGTATGGCTTCTCAGCATATATAACTCAACATCATTTATGGTTTCTTTTTAGTCCAACATGATGTATGATATCATTACAATACAATAGCAGTATGTTGTAGCCTTAGTAAATTGGTGACAATCTTATAGCTTTGTTTACAAATGAAGTTGTGAATAATATAGATGTAAACTTTGGATAGATTATCTATTATGAAGAAGCTACAAAGATCTGTTAGTAAAAGAAATTGTAGGGGTGCATCATGCTTGAAGCTTTCATGCTTGAAGAACTCCTACAAGAAGTAGTACATGAAACTTTAGATCAATTATTTGTAACACCCCTTATCAACATGAAAGCAAAGGTACCTTGAATAAAGTGAATGACAAATTCTATGTCTTGACATGCAGAAGTCCCTGATTTTGGCATCTGGACTGCATTGAGCCAAGTACATATGGAGAATGCTTTTATAGATATGCATGCTCAAATGAGAAAGTCTCCTCTTCTTCACGGATTGGGTAATTTGATGGTAGGCCCTTTAATAAGTGAGGATTCTTTTGGAATAGACACTCATCTACAATAAACAAGCCCTAGGAGTCCATTTCCAAAAATGGGAAATAATGATCTGGAAGGTGCAGGGAGACTGCTGCCTCTTTGATTTGAGGGCTACATAATAATCATGGTTTAGAAACACATCCATACCTCCTCCCCGCATTCCATACAATGATAATTTTATCATTAGAATTCATCAGGAAAAGAATGGACTATGATTAGGTCCATTTGTAAAAGATAAGAGCTCAGTAACATTCAAGGTACCACAGGCGGTGGGCCCTTTCATAGTGAAGAAAAGGACTACTTCAATTTATGTAAATAACACGTTGAGTTCATTATACCTTCATAAGGGAATTAGCTTGAGGTATGATCCTCATGGGATTATAAGTAGGATGAGAAATATCAACATACAAGCATTCGTCAGATGAAGTTTTGGAAGAAGCAGCGATATTGGATTCTCGAGAACAAGTACAAAAATAATTTCCTGCTTATTATTTGAAGCAAAAACCTAAAACATCCACCACTACAGCCTCTAAAGGGATAATGTATCAGAAGAGAGGGGACAAAAGGCCAATTAGTGAAGTCATTTCAATTGCTAAGGTAGGGGAAACTAGCGAGAAGGCCAAGCAAGAAGAGTCTTAGAAACGATATCTCCTCAAAAAATAGATCAGTTGCCCTTCGCTACATTAGTAACAACATAGCCTACTACCTCGTGGATTCAGAAAGAGCCTCCTCCTCTTGAACAAAGTGACATATTTTGATAATATGCTAAAAAAAGAAAAAAATAAAAGAATCCATGCATCTATATAAATAACTATGTACCAAGGTCGAAAATCAGAGAAAATACCAAGCCAGACTCCTCACAACCTTGGATGTTAAGATGGACCTAATTCAATTTGTAGTACTTGAACCAAAAGTCCCTAAGCCCAATAATTCATATGATTAATTTGCCACAAAATCCATTGTGGATATCAAGAACATTGGCAATGTTTACAAGTTGGAGATACATAGGTAGACTGGAGAGGTAGTGGTCATTTTCTAGAATGTTTGTAAGTATTGCTACATCATTTATTTATACTCCTACTGAGTGTGTTAAACAACATATGAAAATGGTCTACAATATTGCAACAATTGGTATGTCTATTAGAAGTCGAGTTTCCATTTCCAGAGATTGATATTCAACAACAAGAAATGAATGTGAAGACAACATATACCACCTGGGTAGACTAGACTGGACCAGACTTGAATAAAGTTCAATGCCAACTTCCATAAATTGTTACATTGTAAGAAATAGAATTGGAAGGAATGATTTTAGCTACTTGAAATCAATATCATCATGTTTTGTTAGATGAATACTTCCATTACATGATCAACTAGTCAAGAGTTGGCACATGTGTCATTTTTTGTAGAAGTAGAATGTTGAGAGGCTGGCCTATTGGAAATTGTCAAAACGTTACACTGCCCGAACCTAGTAATTGTAGAGGTGCAATAATGTGGAATCCAATAAATTTAGCTCATTGAATTGTCCTAGTTGGATAACCATTCAAATAAAATATGTTATTGGCTCTACTGACAGTTTTCTCATATGCACATGTACATGAGAAAAATGTACTTTCGGTAATATATATTTTGTTCATCTACGCATAAATGAATAATGTTGGAATTGAACTAACCTTATCTGGACGTACACAATGAGTGTCATTAATGATGTATGTGGATGTTTCTCAATGAGTTTCAGATGGATACATATCGTGTATGGAAAGTATGGTCTCATAGCATTCTACTGCTACTCAACAAAATATGTACCTTGCCACCAGTGTTTCCTAAAGGTAGGATGAAGGTAGAAATGTTTATGAAGAGGTTGCATATGAATTTGATCTAGTTGAATGCATATGAATATGCTCAGTATATATCAAATAACTATGGTTAAATGCAATCTCACCATTGATGGTCATACTTATGCATTTGAAAAACATGAATGTCAACAATGGTGTTTTGACTTGAGTGTTGTTTAGGGGCTCTTACTTTTAAAATTCTGGATGCATGTCAATCTGTTAATGTGCAGCAATCATGATCAACAATTATTTTTACCATTCTACCTAAATTGTGGCAACAACCACATATAGAACTTCCTAACTTGTTTCATCTACCTGAGATGCCAAGTGGTATTACATCTTAGAATTTGTTGAAAGGATTAGCCGCCCACATAAATTTCTACCATGAACTGTGATTCGTCAATCTATAGGTTGCACACAAGGCACGTTCATGGAAGGTGCTGCGACATGGTTGGAAGCTTGTTGAATCTATTGAAGAGGCGGGTAATAGCACCAATAACAATAGAAAATTTGAGCATAAGCAATAACATATACAAACAACAAAAAAATGAAAATTATTCCTCTGTAACAACTGCATTCATATACTCTCACTCTCTCTAAGACAACCTGGAAATCAACACACCCTCAGGATTATAATAAAAAAAACTATAGATGTGCCAAATAATGGTAGCAACAATATTTGCATGTAGCCCTTCACTTTCAGATACTCCATATATTATTAGATCCAGGAAGATTTCACCACTTAGATATAGACTTTATTAGGTCCCTTGCTACCTTCTTTTTTTACCCACACCATATATGCCTAGCCCTATATATTTGGAGGTAACTACTTTTAGACAGAGAGCCTTACATGGAATTCAAGGTCAAATAGGTTAATTACCTCCTCCTTTTAGGCCCTCTCAACCACCTCATGCATTAGGCATATGGTTGATATTTGTGTCAAATGCATGGATAATAATAGATTTGTGGCACGATGTCTCCCAACACATGAGTTCATGGGGCCATCTCTTCTTACCATCCTTACACCCAGTGTGGAGGAACTGCTATCTTTCCTCATTCTCAACATGGCTCATGGAAACATATGCTCATCACTAGGTTTCTACCCCTCCATAGCACATGCATCAAACTTGGATGTTATAAGAGGAAAAAGGTTCCTAACTTCTCCCCCATCGGATAGCATAGCCCAATCCTTTTATGCTACTGTCTAGAGGATATTGTCAGGCTCAACATTGGCATGTTTGTGATGGTGGGTAGGGATAATGAGTAATCTTCTAATCCTAGGGTGCAAGCCAAAGGCCATACAATTATATAAATACTAGACCAATTTCGATATTAGACCAATTAATGACATTGTTTGGTAGAGTAAATTTCTTTAGTGCATCTTCAAGGAGTTAAAAACGTATGTTCTAATTAAGATAAATCCTTGCTTGGAGGGGAATACATATTTGAAGGTGTTTATGATAGGAATGAGAATCAAAACTCTTGTGTGATTTCCCCCCACAATATACCATTCATACAAAAAAAACATTAAGCTACCCTAGTGTTACATTGATCATTTCATTAGGAGATGGCGGTGGCAAATAGAGCCATCCTAACAATAGTCGGAAAAGGAATACACTACCAATTTTCCTCTACGACACAAAGGGATGTTAAAATGTATGGTTCTAGGATCTTGTGTGGATTTGAGTAGACAAGTTGTGTGACAAGAAATAATCTAGAATATACTGCTAGTTTCTAATGATATCAACTATCTTTTTCTAGAGAATACCCACAACCATTTGACCTTCATTATTGTAAGCATACAAAATATTATTTTTACTTCTTATATGATTACCAAAAACAAACAATTTCCTCATACAAAAGTCCTTAGAATAACCATTGAAATAGTTAAAGCATTGTCTTCCAATTATTGTTGTATCTAGAGAAACTTCTTCAAGAAGGGACCCACTAGGACCTCAATGTTCAATTCCTCTTGCATCCAAAACCTAGAAAATAGAGGAAATAAATGACCACTTGTTTGTAAATATGAAATTTACTTTAAAAAAATGTTCAACAATTAAATGCATTTCCTCCACGGTAAAAAAAGGTCCTTTCCAACACATAATACTTTTTATTTAGTCTAGGTTTTCATGATTAATGTCAAGCCAATGAACGGTTGCACTTCAATATGTAGACAAGTGTAGAGACCATTTCATGAATAGATTTTAGATTTTTCATGGAGAGTTTTTAAAACTATATCAATTTCCTTTTCTAGAATTTCATATTAGTGTTTATGTCAACTCCATCAAGTTCAAAATAGGAATTTCAAGAGATTATTTAGTGGTTGCAATAGGGAGCTAGAAAAAGCAATTTCAGACAAAGGGAGACTTTGGGCTAGGCATGACAATGTTTTTCCTACAATGACTTGGTTGGTTTCCTAAGTCATAGAAAAAATAAGGCTATCTATGAGGGCATGATCGCTAGGGACTAAGAAGGCGTGCTAGGGAATGTTAGGAAGTGCTAAGACATGCTAGATAGTTCAAAGGCATGTTAAGCATGCTAAGAAATTCCAACTACTAAGGCATGCCAAGATGTGTCAAGTGATAGGGAGTGTTAGGGAGTGCTATGCAAACACAAGGGATCACTCTGTTAAAATGCATGGAAATGAAAAAATAAGATTGTGTGATAGCGAGTGTCAGTGAGTTCGAATTGTGCTAAGGAGGGAGTGAAAAGGTATGCTAGGAAGTGCTAAGGCATGCTAGAGGCCAAGGTGACATGTCAATATGTGTTAGGTTATAAGGTATACCAACGCATGCTAGGGAGTGCTAGGGAGTGCTAGGGAAACACAAGGGAGCACTAGGTCAAAATGAATGGAAATGAATGAATAAGAGTGTGTGATAGGGAGTCTTAGCAAGTTTTAGGTGTGCTGAGGAGGAATGACAAGGTATGCTAGGTAGTGCCAAGGAATGCTAGAGTGTTAGTGGGACATGCCAAGATGTGTTAGGTGCCATGGCATGCCAATGCATGCTATGGATTGTTAGGGAGTGTCAAGGTAACACAAGGGATCATTATGTCAAAAGGAATGGAAATGAACGAATAAGAGTGTGTGACAGGGAGTGTCAACAAGTTCAAGGTGTGTTAAGGAGGGAGTAACAAGGTATGCTAGTTAGTGATAAGGAATTCTAGATTTCCAAGGAAACACACCAAGGTGTGTCAGGTGTCAGGGTGTGAGAATGCGTGCCAAGGAGTGTTAGGGAGTTCCAAGGAAACACAAGGGAGAACTAGGTCAAAATGCATGGAAACGAATCAATAAAATTGTGTGATAGGGAGTGTTAGTGAGTTCTAGGTGTGCTAAGGAGGGAGTAACAAGGCATGTTAGGTAGTTTCAAGACATGATAGAGTGTTAGGGCGACATGATAAGATGTGTGAGGTGCTAGGGTGTGCCAAAATGTGCTAGGAAGTGTTAGGGAAACATAATGGAGCACTAGGTCAAATTAATGCATGGAAATGAATGCACAAGATTTTGTGACAAGAATTTTTAGTGAGTTCTATGTATGCTAAGGAGGGAGTGACAACGTATGCTAGGCAATGCTAAGGCATGCTAGAGGTTATGTCAACATGCCAAGATGTGCTAGGTGATACAGTACTCCAATGTGTGCCAGTGAGTGTTAGGGAGTTCTAGGGAAACAAAAGGGAACACTATGTCAAAATGCATGGAAATGAGCAAATGAGAGTGTGTGATAAGGAGTGTTAGTGATTTCTAAGTGTGCTAAGGTGGGAGTGAAAAAGTATGCTAGGTAGTGCAAAGGAATGCTAGAGTGTTAAGGAAACATGCCAAGATATGTAAGGGTAGTTGTCAAGGCATGATAGCTAAGGAGTGCTAGGGCATGCCAAGGAATGAAAAGGCATGCTAACACATGCTAGATAGTGTCAATGCATGATGATGAGTGTTAGGGAGTTCCAGTGGAACAAAAGGGAGAACTAGATCAAAATGCTTGGATATGAATGCATAAGAGTGTGTGCCAAGGATTGTCAGCGAATTCCAGTTGTTCCAAGGATGAAGTGTTTTAGGAGAATTTCACAATAGGACTTGTAGGAGGCAAGGCTATGGTTGCGATAAGGTGTGGACAAATTATTTTCATAGAAAGGGGGATTTGGGTTGGGCACAACATTGTTTTTCCAATGAATTGGTTGGATTCCCAAGTCATAAAAAAAGTAAGCTTATTTATGAGGGATGATAGTTATGGAGTGCCAAGGTGTTCCATGGAATGCCAGGAAGTAATACCACATGCTAGATAGTTCCAAGGCATGTTAGGCATTCCAAGACATGCCAAGTGCTAAGGCATACCAAGATGTGCTAGGAACTCAAGTGTGGCGCCAACACATTCTAGGGTGTGTTAGGGCCAAGTTCCATGGAAACATAAGGGAGCACTAGTTTAAAATGCATGGAAATGAATGAATAAGAGTGTGACAGGGAGTTTCAGCAATTCTAGTTGTGCTAGGTGTCAGGGAGTGCTAGGATGTGCTAGGGAGTGCCAATGCATGTTAAGGAATTGTTGTGCTAAACAACAACCCCCCATTTCATAAAATTTTACTTTCAAAACTATAATATGAAATGGGTCCCTTTTAGATAAAATTGGTATCAGCTTATCATTCCTCAAAAGGTCCGAAAAGAAACAAAACATTATAAACCTTTTGAGTCAACATATAATCAGTCTTATAATAAAATATGAACAATTCTTTATTATTGCGATAAAGTGATCGCAAGATCGCATATCACAACAACAAAGGATGCATAACAAAAGATCCATTGGTTTTCCCCGATGCGACAAGCGTGAATAACTAGCGGATATCAGGAAGGTAAGCAATCATAACAAAAGGCCCCCTCTCTTTGCTCCGATGCGATATCGCTATCGGCGACCAGGGAGTGTAACATGCATGCAAAGCCCTCTTCTAAAAACTCCCGATGCGAATTAGCGATATCGCCATCGGCGATCGGGGATTTCGCGATGACACCAATATAACTAATCAAACATTCCTCCGATCTCCAATTGCGATAAAGCTAAGTGCGACTTTCAAAAAGGATTGATAAGGCTTGGGTATATTGTGTTAAATTATTATTAAAAGCTTTTCTCTTCTCGATAGTGATTCAATTGCGCCCAACCGCCAAAACATAAAAGCCACGCTTAAATGAATTATTCGGTGAATAATCGATATGATGAGCATTTAAATGATTGATAGGTTTAAATGGGCAATTAATGGAGTAGTTATGCCAAAATATCTTCAGAGATTGTATCTGCGGCAGTCTTATGTTAATCCTCCATTATTCATTGATTGATATAACTCTTTCATACTTGGTTTGTGCTACCTATTCTCTGCATTACGTTCATTTAAATCTCCTGTGTAGAGCTCCTCCGAAGCAGAGAATTTAGGCCAAATGGGGAAGGAATCTAAGAAATTTTGAACAGCTTCAGCTTTCGCAGTAACAGGACAACATACTGCTGATCCGGGACCAAGTAAAAAAGGATTAATCTCAGACACCACATGTCTTGGTCTCAGTAATACTACTTGGCAGAGCATATATAATCTAGTTCAGGCCGAAGAGCCTCAGGAAACATCAGTACAAGCTACAGCAGGCTCGAACTGGAAGTCTGAGGCTACCCTAAAGGATTTGGCCGATTCTTACCTACACCGGATAGCGGCTTGAGAGAAAACTCTTCCATACACAACTGTGGTAAGATGGGCAGTTGAGGAAATTCCAATTACAAACAGAACATTTTGCACTATCGACGGGAGAGTATTCAGTTCATTTCAGCCCAATGATTTGAGACAAATGTACCATTTGCCCGAACCAGAGAAGAAGTATAATAAAGCATTTCTGGAGAAGTTCAGAAATGAAAATGAAACTGAATGAGCACCTATACGGGAATGGAGACAGAACCCAGTGAAACACAAGCATGAGTCCTTGGGTAAGTACTCTGTCGATTCCTTGTGTTCTCCTTATTGTTATGCTGGAGCGATGATTTGTAGGATTTGGGGGTTGCATGATTCCTCAAAATTCTCCATATAGATGGTACCTTTAATGGAAGTAGCATGCAATAGCGAAATAATGGATTGGGGGAATATATTATCTGATAAGTTAGCAACAGCTATTCTTGAGTTCAAAAACAAAACCCGCGTTACTGATAGTTTTATTACTCCATTTTACTTCAGTGCCTACATCTTAGATACTCTCTGTTTTAATTCTGAATTTCCTGTGCTGGGGTGGAGATGGACTCCATTGGACCCCCTGCCCATTCATATCTATCACCAGAATTTGTGGAAAGCCCATTATAAACACCACCTATATCAAGTTTGCAATGGATTTATGTTACCCATTTACTATGCAAGTTTTGACAAACCTGCTCCTAAGATTTCCTCACAAGTAGAGATTGACTTGACAGCTTTAGGAACTTGGTTTGGAGAAGAAAAATTTACACATGTTAGGGTTTTCGGCAGTCATGCCAGGCCTCAGGTCCTCCCCTTGTATATACCCGACAAACTATTGTCTCGAGAGATAGCATATCAGCTTACATCCGCAGGAGCTACAAAGACTCTGAGGAATTCAAAGAAGCAAGTCTGGCCTCCTTTTCCTCTAAGGTGTGGCATTTACACTCTGCATGACTACAAGCATGCAGAGAAAGAAGTAGAAAAGATAAATATACTGAATCTCGCCACTCTTCCTAACAGACGATTTGATCCAAACAAAGTCATCTATAATGTACTAGAATAGGAAAAACTCACTAAATTTGAACATAAAGATATGAGTTTGATGACCTATTCTCCTCGGCCAAGTCATCATTTCAGGTTCAAATGACAGCTAAAATGAGATATCACGATGGCAGGTTAGTCGAATTTAACAAACTTAGAGATCAGAGGTTGCAAACTCTGCCTCTATATTTGTTAGCCATTGCCCCGATGACACAGTCAAGCGAGCCTGAACAATGATTTACCAACGAACCTCCTGCTACATCAGAAATTTTTGAATAAGTACAAAGAAGAGAGCAAGAGGAACTCCAGAGGAATGAACAGGAAGAAGCACAGAGGAAAGAACAAGAGAGAATACATGAGGAGGAACAGAAAAGGCAACAGGAGCAGAGCAGCAAGGATGTGAATGTCGATACCCAGATTGACCCGAGATTGCTCCAGGAATGGCAGCAGTTCGACTCAACCATAAGCAATCTTGAAATCTCAAGAGATGTCGATACATCCAAAGCGACTGATACACAAGATACAACGTCAAAAGAGGTTCCAAGTGAAGGAACCAGTGGTCTACCCCCTACTACAGATTTAGAAATAATTCCCAAGGATCCTTCAGATCAAATCATTTTGTAAGAGGAGGATATACCTCCATTGGATGTCTTTTATATCCCAAAGCACAGGGTCATAGTAAGAGACAGCAGAAAAGCAGAAGGATTGATCAACCTTCCCTGTTCCCTGAACAAACAGTGACAACCAATGTAGTTTGGATGGAGGAGTTTGATCCTTCCAATGACCTAACAAAGTTGTCCCAATATGCTGGAGCCTATTCGGCGGCCACCATGGACAAGGCATCGAAAGTGAGTAATTTGTTGAAAGAAAAAGACTAGGCAATCTCTTCGTTACAAGCACAGCTATCGAAGGCACAGCAGAAAGCAGAACAATTAGAACAGCAATTGTCAACGTAGCAATAGTTAAATAATCAACTGAACAAGCAGTTACATGAAGAGAAACAAAGGGTAGATTCGAGCACGATTCAAAGTCAGAAAGAATTATCGAAGGCATTAGCAAAATTGAAGACAATGAATGAATATATGGTAAACATAAAAGATGAGAAAATTGCTCAATTATCAGGTCAAATAGAGAAGTTCAAGAGTCTTCCGCAGCCTGCCGATTTCAGAGCAGAAGCACTACAAATTAATAAGGCACTGGTAACACAAATAAGATTATTGTGTCATAACATTGCTCAAGTTGAACCCCTCTGTGACATAACAGCATCAATAATAGATAAATCAATCAATGCTAGACAATACTTAGAGCAGGCCGATGAGACCTTAACAGATTTTCTTACTTGGTAGGACACTAGTGAGGGACAGGCAGCAAATTTGCCTAAAATCCTAGAATCCCGTAAAGAAATTCTATTCATGGAGTGGCAGTCCCAATTTATGAAGGCAGAGAGAGCAGTTTCTAGATGCAAATTATCCACAAGTAATCTAATTGAATTGATTAACAATACTCTCTATTTATCTAATATGATCTCTCAATGTACACCAGGTAAATTACTCTCAGCCAAAACATTGGAGCAATCATGTTATCAAGAGCTGGAAAAGAATGGGAGATTGATCATAGGTATTAAAAGTTTAACTTGGGACACCTATTGGTTGTTCCTAGTAAAACCATACAAGCAGAGAGCCACCCTCAAGTGTCTAACAGATGCAATCGGGTGTATCATTCCCGATATACAAGATGCCACCTATTCGGCTCAGCTCAATTCTTGTCTCAGCCACCCTCAAGAAGTGGAACCGATGCTAGCGATATGCCAACTCAGGTCCAAAGGAAAACAGCTAGAGTGATGAATCATGCTGCCGACTACCAGATTGTTGTGGGGGAGATATTCAAGATCAAGTTATACCAATTTAGTAGCATTTTAATTTTGTAGTTAGTTAGTTTAATTAAGTATTTATAGACCCTTTCATGTATTTATAAAGGGTCGTATGTTTTTGTATATGACTTAAACCTGAAGTTGCACTACTATACTTCAGGTATATTTTTTTATAAAGACTGGGCCAATTATTCCAATTTTGATAAAGAAGCTTTTATGTGGATGTGCACTACTGCCTTTATTTAAAAGTATTTCTGAGTCAGAAGAAGGAATTCGAATTGCGATTGATGTCGGGAGTGATTTGCAACTCATATGGTACTACTATCTATGTCTGAATTCATTCTTTTTATGTGAATTGTTAGTTGATCATTCTTGCTATTATTGAATATATGCATGTGTTTTAACAACATTGTTTATACTTTCCACTATTGGATGTTTATAGTGTGCTTTTCTTCTAATCATACATGTATCAGTAATATAAAAAGATAAGTGTAATAATGTTTTATTAATTACTTTGTTCAACTATTTGAACAAAGCAATTATTATATGAATGAATTTCTATGTTTATTGAATAGGCTCATCTATATGCCTATTGATGAACAGAGATAATCAAACGTTGCACTTGAGAATAGAAGCTTCCCGGGATAGAATAGTCATTTGTATTTTCGCTTTTAGATTATGTCATCCATTGGGTATCACTTATTAGAAAACCAGTCACTCATCCATCCCCTTTTATTCACCATTGGAAAATTGGTCCCATTATATCCAATCGGAGCCACCATCCCAAATGAAAAAGGAGCTATATTAAGGTCTGGACCGGGTGGTTATCCCCCAATGTTGATGCAACGATTTTCGAGGTATCAACATTTTTGGCGCTAGAAGGATGGAATCAACAATGAATGGCGAGCAAATCAAAATGTATAGACCATTCTCAGAGAAAATCTCCCTCCACCTCACCTCAGACCTCCCGTTTGCATTCTGAAACACCAATGTCCAAACGAGAAGAAGAGGGATCAACTACCACTACTCAACCCCATCATACTTCAGAAAGATTAAGTATGGAGTCCCCTGAAGTTCAGTCTCTCATCCAGAAACTTCAAGGCTTTTCCATATCACCTCAGAAATCTGAAGTATCTCAAGGCAGTGAGACTTCGCAATTCCATCTACCTCACCCTCTCACCAGACTTCAAAGCGAAAAACTCGGCATAGAACCTACTGATTTGCCTTTACCGAAAAGGAAAAAGGCTAAAAATAACACTGAAGGATCTAGTAGTGAGACCTTTTCTGCATCATCTTCCATCTCATCCTCTCAAGTGCGAAGTCAAACATCCAATCCCCCATTACATATTGTTGTTCAGCAGGGATCACCAACTTCAACATCACAATCTATTCAAACTTCAATACCAACTCCTCCCCAAACACCTGGAACTCCATCGGCAATCGTTGTTACTCCCAAGATGGCTCAGAATCCATGCAATAGTCCTGGTGCAGTCATTATGCCTACACCATTACATCCATTACCTGATTATCCTGAGAAGTGGTTACAAAAATTTAATCCAGATGCTGGAACATTGGCTAAGGAACACATTAACAATTTCATGTTGTCAGTTAATCTAAAAGGAGTAACAGAAGAAGATGTTGTAGTTAGGATTTTCCTCTACACTTTACAAGGATTAGCTCGGTCTTGGTATTTTTCCTTACCCTCTGGATCCATTACCAGCTAGAATATCTTCCAGGAGCAGTTTCTTACCAAATATGGTGATGATAGATCCTTGGTGACACTGATTAATGATCTTTCAAATCTAAGGATTGAATCTAGAGAACCTATCAAGGAGTTTAACTCCCGATTCAATAAGCTCTTGAATAAAATCCATACCGATTCCAAGCCAAGTGAGCAAATTAGAAGTGAGTGGTATATCACAGCCCTACCTTCAAATATAGCCATTTTTGTAGATAGGGCTGGGAAACCAACTTTAGCCAAAAACATGAAAGAAGCGCTCGCTGTGGAAAAACACATTATCACTTTGGAAAAGAAAGCTGCTCTTGAAGATAGGAAATCCAAAAGAGTTTCTTTTAAGGATGATTCAAAGAAGAAAACCCTAAAGATCCATACGATATGGAGGGTCTACAAAAGGTCCTCAAAACGATGTCAAATGAAATGGTTGAAATTAAAAGGCAAGTAGCAGAAACTTCAACAAAGAAACCATATAGGAATTTTAAGAAACCTGAGTCAAAACCACCAAATGTTATATCTAATGCAGATTCAGATCCTGAAGAGGAAGAAGAAGATGAAACAATTTCACCATACGATGAATTCGAAGAAGAGGAAGTTGTTGAATGCCATGGAATATGGAACTTCATACTACCTAACTCTGATAAAAAAAAATGAACAAGAAGCTTTTCCTGTGACTACCAGGAGTAAAGGTGCCCCTGAACCTGTCCAGGAAAATTCAAAGAAAAGGAGTGCAGGTACTACTACTACAAAGGAAAAGGTACCCACAAAGAAGCTGGCTGCAACAGTACCTCAAAACCAACCATCATCTTGAAATATACCTTCAACATCTAAAACGTTGGTAGTATCGTATTCAATGGATTACAATATTGTTGATGATATGAAGAATACTAAGGCAAACATCACCATGTTTGAACTTAGCAACTTAAAACATCAGCAGAAATTGCTTCTTAAGGAACTAAATGCAGTTCCTTCTTCGCCTCTTCCTAGTGCTAACGCTGCAAATGATTCAGGACAACCACCTTCTGGTAGAGTTGAAGCTACTGATACGATTCTAATTGGAGACAGATCAAATTCCCATACCCCCCCTTTCCTCTTAACCTATGAGATCTATAATCGAAATCTACACAACTGTTTGATTGACTCAGGGGCATCCTCTAATATAATGCCAGCTTCAATTTGTTCCAAACTGAACATTGAGCCCCAAAAGTCTACAATTCACATTGTGCAGTTAGATAGAACCAAAGTTCAAGTTTTAGGGGAAATCAACTCTGTGACTATCAGGTTATCATCCGATCCACGAGTAGTTCAAAGAATTAATATCTTAATTGCTGATATACCTGAATTTTATGGTTTAATCTTGAGTAGGGATTGGTTTGAGAAGCTCCATGGGTATATTTCTACCGATTGGTCCCATATGTGGCTACCCTACAAGGGAAAGAAAAATCAAATAAAAATCAATCGGGAGAAACATATGACCCATATTGTCACAGAATTTGAACAGGAGAATCAACCAATAGCATTTAACACTAATATTTTTGGGAATTACTCTTCTGAATCATTCTTTGGCAATTATACTACCCAACCATCCCCTTTCTCAGTAAACAATTTCACATACCAAATCGAAATTTTTCACAAATCGATAGATCAAGATGTGTTAATGTTGCTGAGAACACTGTAAATAAAATTGTTGATAATTCTTTATTTTGGTCCTTATACTTTGACGGATCTAAATCCAGTGAAGGATCTGGATCAGGGTGTATTTTAGTTAGCCCTGAGGGAGAAAAACCGATGTTGTCTTGTAGGTTGGAATTCGAATGCACAAATAACATAGCTAAGTATGAGGCCTTAGTTTAAGGACTATATAAAGCTATTGGCCTTAAAGTTCAATATTTGAAAGTGTTTGGTGATTTAGAGATTGTCATAAAACAAGTCAGAAATACAATTCATTGTCTTTCTAGTCACCTCATGCAGTATCAATCTTTGGTCAAGGAACTTATATCCCATTTTTTAGCATTCAATATTTCACCTATTCCCAGATCCCAAAATGCAGTAGCTGACTTGCTAGCCAATGTTGCTTCTAAACTCCTACCTTTCGAAGATTATAGCCCATATAGATTTTCAGTAGAGTTAATTTCTAGACCATTGCTTCCTGACAATGTCACCAATTGGCGAGTGTTCAATCACAATGAAGACATCTTACATTTCTTAACTTCCGACAAGTCCTACAATGATCAGATCATTGGTGAAAGCAATCATGATCTTCAGATGAAAGAAAAGCACGAGGAAAACTCAATACCAAAACATGTGGCTAAACTTGAGGATCTCTACGATATTAAAGACATGTTTAAACAGGTAACCAATTCAAAGCTCCAAAGTTCCACCTTAAGATTTGAATTGATAAACCTTG
>APFE030350524.1:11719-27229 GCA_000404065.3 Pinus taeda
GTTGAAGCAAATCTGCTGACCAAGAGAGCTAGAGCAAAGGCAGAGAAGAAGGTCACTGCAAAGGAAGAATCTTCCTCGGTAGATCAGCTACTTCGGAAGGTAGATCAGATGCTTGAAAGAGTGAAACTTGACAAACTGGAGCCACAAGTTAGAAATCCTAACTTTCGTGGGCATCAATAACCACAATATAGAATAAGACAGAGAGATCAACGAGCACAAGAGCAGACTGCACAACAGCCAGTACAGACACCTTTGCAGCAAAATTTTGTGCATGGACCAAAATCAGATGAGGACGGGAATGTAATAGGTGAAGAAAATCACCTCTTTACTCCTGATTATTTGCCTATTTATCTCACTGAGGGTGAAGAGTATGCAGAGAGTTCAGTTGTACACAAAGATGTAGATTTCATTCTAGCAAATCACACCGTCTTGGAGGAAGAATCTGATGAATACCAAAGAGGCTATATGAATGCTTTGTCCGCCCAACAACAGCGATATTCACTTAGAAACAGAGATGTGCTAGTCAGACCCATTCAGAAAAGGAAGGATGTTGAAGCACCAAAGAATGATTCATCGGTTGCACAAAGGAAAGGAAAAGAGGTGGTTTATCTGGAGAGCAGCAAATCACCATCAGCAGAACAATCACATCAGCAAGTTGCATCAAAAGAAAAGGAAAGGAAAGAAATCCCAATCAAAGAGGTAGAAAAGATTCCCGCTTTCAATTTAGAGAATGAGATTTCTAAATTGAAGGTATCCATCCCCTTGACTGAAATAATGAAGAAAAGCAGTTATAGAGGACAAGTATCTAAAATGTTGGATTTGGACCCAATGTCCGACATGGTGAATGTCGAAGATGATCAACCTGAAATGATTTTTGGGCCAGCATCGAATGGTGAGTCTCCTGATAGTGATGTGCCACCGTTTTATATCAGTTTAAGATTGCATGATTTTGTGTTACATAACGCCATGTTCGATTACGGACCTTCTCACAATCTCATGCCCAAGGCAATCATGGATAAGCTTGGTCTGGACATCACCCGACAATATTATGATCTCTATTCATTTGATTCCAGCAGAGTAAGATGTATAGGACTCATCAAAGACTTGGTTGTGAGTCTGGATCAGCTCCCAATGAAGAATGTTTTGATGGATGTTGTGGTAGCAGATATTCCTCCCAGGTTTGGCATGCTTCTTTCCAGGTCTTGGGTAGCGAAACTAAAAGGGACACTGCAACTATATTTCTCCTATGCAACGATTCCGGTGTTTGGCCAAATGAGGAAACTGTATCGGGAACAAAAAATGAAATACATGATGACAAGCAAGGAGAAACCAATAAATCATCCAATTAATTATGTACATACAGATTTAGAGTCTTTTGTTTTGTATTATGATAGTTTCAATGATATAGATAGTTAGTTAGTAGAAGCAGATGATATTCCGGAAATAACAGAAAATTTCAGAGGAGTTTTAAAGAAAGAAGAACAAGAATAGAAGAACACCGTTGAGCGATCAGCTGAAAGTAATGGACAGCAAGCAGAACAAGCACTGCAGACAGATTTTCAACACTTGCAAGAGGATGAAGAAGGTTTGTGGACCATGGATTTCGATGGAGCAGTGGGAAATGATGGCACTGGAATTGGTTTGGGGACGCAATCCTTTCTCCACCTCGAACAAAGTGCCTAGTAACATGCGGGCATGCTCTTACAAGTTGGATTTTGAGTGTTCAAACAATGAAGCTCAGTATGAAGCTCTGATTTCTGGTCTAAAGATTCTAAGAAAGCTAAATTCTAAGAGGATTTCAGTATATGGTGACTTTTAATTGGTGATTAAGCAGTTCAGAGGCGAATATCAAGCAAAGCATCCTTGGATGCGGGCTTACCGTAATGCAGTCCTAGACATCCTAAAATTATTTTCAGAATATACCCTAACATGTGTGCCTAGTATACAAAATAGTATTGCTGATGCTCTTGCCAAGGTAGCAAGTAGTTTGAATATCCCAATGAACTCCAGCAATAAATTCGAAATCCATGTCAAGCATCGTCCAACCGTTCCAGACAATCAGAGATATTGGCAAGTTTTCCAAGATGATGAGGAGATTGATGATTTTCTGCAAAACAAAGGCAAGTTCAAAGAGACCTCAATTGATGTAGAAAATGATGATGGTAAAGGTAATGGTACAGATGAGGTGCAGATCAATTAGATGGACGTGTTGCAGCTGAAGAATAATGTTATTCCTAAAGGCTTGATACCTTTAGAAGAACTCTTTGATCAAGATGATGTAGCCTGTAAGCCAACATTGCAGCCAACAGAGAAGGGTGTGGAAGAGGCCAATATCGGAACAGCTGCTAATCCTAAATTGGTAAAATTGTCTAAAGCATTGCCACCAAAGATCAAGGACAAATATATCAGTTTGTTGTCATCATTTGCAGATGTGTTTTCTTGGGACTATTCTGACTTAAAGACATATGATACCAATATAATTCAGCACACTATACCAATCAAGCCCAATCAAAAACCATTCAAACAGAAGTTGAGAAGGCTAAATCCAAAGTTGCTTCCATCTATTGAAAAGGACATCAACAAGTTGTACAAATCGGGGATCATTATGCCCGTCAGATTTTCGGATTGGATATCTAACTTGGTGCCCGTACGAAAGAAGACAGGTGAGATTCGCTTATGCATCGATTATAGGAATCTAAATAAAGTTTCACTGAAAGACAACTATCCATTGCCCAAAATGGACCATATACTTCAGCGAGTAGTGGGAGAATCTCTTATGTCACTACTTGATGGTTATTCCGGATATAACCAAGTTTCTGTCCATAAAGATGACCGAGACAAGACAACGTTCACCACTCCATGGGGAACCTTTGATTATGCTAAAATTCCTTTCGGTTTGAAGAATGCGGGTGCCACATTTCAGTGTGCAATGGACTTGGCTTTTGCAAATGAGAAGGATGTCTTTTTGGTTGTGTATCTGGATGATTTGAAGGTGTTTTCCAAATCTGATGAAGAGCACATGTACCATCTAAAAATTGTCTTCCAAAAGTGCAGAAAATATGGCTTGTCACTGAATCCGAAGAAGAGCTTGTTCGCCATGGAGGAAGGCAAACTACTTGGGCACATTATCTCAAAAGATGGCATTCGTATTGACCCAGCACGTGTGCAAGCAATTCAGCAAATCGATCTGCCCCGGAATAAGAAATAAATACAATCTTTCAATGGTAAAATGAATTTTCTACACTGCTTTGTACCTACAATTTGGTCAAATTGGCTCTTTCTTCAGCTCCAGTTCTAGTTAGCCCGGACTACACTCAGGATTTCATATTGTTTTCATTTGCTTCGAAGCACACTATGTCAGCTATGTTATTGCAGGAAAGAGATGATCATGAAAGACCCATTGCATTCTTCAGCAGAGCTATAAGATATGTGGCCTTAAAATACAATATCATTGAGAAACAAGCCCTTGCACTTATGAAGGCGTTGAAAGATTTCCGGGTATATATTCTACATTCTCATATTTTAGCCTATGTTCCTAATGCTACTGTCAAAGATGTTTTAGTGCAGACCGATCTGGAAAGAAGACGAGACAAGTGGATTGCATTCTTGCTGGAATATGAAATAAATCCCACAAAGTTGGTTAAAGGACAGGGATTGGCAAAGTTAAAGGCCGAATCAAACCTGCACGCCTTGGACATAAATCTGATCGCTGCTATGTCTTATGAGAATGAGGAAGGATCATCAATTCAGGTATCTGAAATTTTTTCTCTTTCTCCATGGTACTCAGATATCATATATGTGCTTAAAAATTGGTCACCACCACCCGGCCATGACTAGAAACAAAGCAAGGAAACTCAAGTTGAAGGCTGCCAAGTTTTGCATTCTAAATTCCACACTGTATTGGAAAGATCCCGATGGCATTCTGTTAAATTGTTTGGTGGAAAAGGAAGCAAAGAAGGTCATGGAGGACTGCCACTAAGTAGACTGTGGTGGTCACCTTTTTTGGAAGTCAACAACAAATAAAATTTTGAGAGCAGGGTACTATTGGCCGACATTTTTTGCTAATGTATATAAGATGGTCAAGCACTGCCATAAGTGTCAGATTTTTGAAGGAAAGCAGAAGTTACAGCCTTTACCAGTCAAGCCTATAGAGGTGAGTGCCCCTTTCCAGCAATGGGGATTGGATTTCATTGGTGAAATTCATCCCGCTTCTTCCGGTCAGCATAGATGGATCCTCACAGTGACAGATTATTTCACAAAATGGATCGAGGCAATTCCCACCAGACAAGCTACAGATGCGGTAATCATTTCATTCCTTGAAAATAAACATATTGTCTTGCTTTGGTTGCCCCAATAAGTTAATCACTGATAACGCAGAAGCTTTCAAATAAAAAAGGATGGTAGAGTTTTTTCATAAATATCACATCATTTTGGGTCACTCAACTGCCTATCATCTACAAGGCAATGGATTGGCGGAGTCTTCGAACAAATCAGTGGTCAACATCATCAAGAAGCTACTGGAAATAAATAAGAAGAGCTGGCATAAGAGGTTGGGTCAATGCACCTATGGGCAGAATTGGGTCAGTCAGAAGAAATCCATAGGTACATCACCTTTCGAGCTTGTTTATGGAGTTGATACAGTATTTCCTACCTCTCTCGCTACCCCGGTAGTAAAACTTCTTTAGCAGGCTGGCAATGAAGAAGATCCCATGCAGAGAAGGTTGAATCAAATGGTCCACTTGCAGCAGACTAGAGAAGAAGTTTTCAAGAACACATCCAAATTGCAGGAGAAGATCAAGAAAATTTATGATAGAAAGGCAAAGGTGGACAAATTTGAGTTGGATGATGTGGTGCTGAAGTGGGATGCAAGGAATGAGGAGAAAGGCAAGCACGGTAAGTTCGAGAACCTTTGGAAAGGTCCTTTCAAGATTGCAGCATATCGGGGTCAAAATGCCTTTCTTCTGAAGGAAATGAACGGGGAAGATTGTCCAGGAGAGCCAATCAATGGTCGGCTGGTCAAGTGGTACCATTTCTGAGTTATTAATGTTGCTTCTACTATCACTATAAACCATTTTATTTCAGCTTGGTTAGAGTTTGTCAAGCCAGTCTTCAAGCCATTTCAATGTCAAATTTAAGTCAGATTTTTGTTCATTTCAGTTTCATAAATGAGTCAGAGTCCTATGTTGTTTGTCGAAATAATGACTCCATACCCCAATGGATGAAGGCACTGTCTAGATCTCCTAGAGATCTGTTGTTCTTAGCACCTCCATGGAGCTACCATCCCCCATTGGAGCCAATGTTAGAGTCGGTCTGGTCAATCCTCCATCAGAGATCAAAAATCTTTATGCATTTCATTTTTAGGAGTCCCGCTCCATTCACCCAGCTGCATTCTGTTAGGGGCATGCCATAATCTGATGGAGAAGGTCATGCTAGTCATTTCCCCTCATGTTTGGCTCCTGCTGACTTAGGTCTTTTTTCAATGATCACTAAAGTCCATGACAGTCAAGGTCTGGTCCTTTAATGGACAAAAGTCATTTTCGATCATTATGTCTAGGGATTAAACAATTTGGTCTTCAACCATGCCCAATAAAGCCATGTAGGCCAGAGTGAGGCCCTTACAAAGTTATGATTCAGAGAGTTTCATCGTCATGTTGATGAACTTCGATTGTTCTTCAAAACTCTGTTTTGAAGAAAAGTCAAACAGTGTCATTAGTGACAAAATTTTCAAAAAAGTCGTTAGTTGATTTCTTTAGGTGCAGTCATGGTTTCTGTGGCCAAATGCCCTATCATGTAATCCCTGCAAAGAGTGCCGAAAATTTCATCATTTGAGCTAAAATTTCAAAGGGAAAAGTGAATTTCAGTATTGCTTTAAGGCAGTGAAAAAGTGTCAAAACACAACATTAGCAAAATGGGTTTTTGAAGAGGAAAAAATTAAACCCATGACTTCAAAGCCTTTATATACAAGTTTCCACCAAAATCAAATTCATTGTGAAAATCAAGTTCATTGAGAAATATAGCAAAGTGTTTGAGAGTGCAAAGTGTGTGTTTGAGTGAAGTTGGAAGCAGTTCCGAGAGCGCAGCGCACACACAGAGGGGCGCGGCGCACACATAGGGCGCGGGGCACATAGAGCCACCCCACAGTGCAAAATTTCAACGAGTGTGGCGCACTAGGTTTGGCGCGTGGCGCATACCCACAAAGGCCCGAAACCGTGCCAAATTGCCTCAAATTGCTTGTGAAGCCCCTCAAATCAATAGGCAGGCTCTATGTCACAGCTTGATCATCAAATTTTATGAATGATATGGTGGTTCATGGCTATGTTTAATTGCCACAAAACTCATAAAACTAATCACTCAAAAAACATCAAAACCTTGGTGGCTAGGGTTGCAAAATTGTGGTGTTAGTGCCAAGGTTCCATTTTCACTCCTCATTTTTCCCTATCCCCCCTTTCTCATTTTTCCTATTATCCCTACCCTAAAACACTACCAAACCCTATTCCCTATCCCCTCCTCTTATTTGTCAACATAACACCCCAAAACCCTACCCTATCAAATACCCAAACCCCCTACATATCCCTAAACAAACTTATCCCCATAACCCGCATTCCCATCATATTACTCCCCTCCTAATACTCCCTTTTTTCATTGCTCCCCTTGGTGGAAAATATCACAACAATGCCTAGCTTCACACCATCATCAAAGGGCATCCCAAGTACAGTACACACAGCAGTCATGGCATTTGAGCATTCATCAGAGTATGAGATGGAGACACAAAGTGATTCATCCTCGGAAGAACAGGCTCCAAGGAGACATCACAAGATTGGAAAACATGTTAGGGATGACCCAACTACCCTCACTGAATTGCAGGCCTGCCCTCTTGCTATGTCATGCTTCCAGCATCTATCATGTTTTGAATTTTGTTAAAATGTGGGTAATGTTAGAGTTCATCATGAGTTGGTCTGTCTTTTTGTGCTTCACCTACATGGAGGTTAGTCTATCTTGGCTGGGGTCACCTTCACATTGACACCCGAAACTATCTTACTGGAAACCGGCATACTGAATGTTGGAGAAAAGTGGCACAAGAAAAAGAAGGTGGATAGGCAACACTATGAGTCTTACATTAAGGCCAGATTCTTGAGGCAGCTCACAAGAGTCTTTCCATTTAGATACTTGAAAGATGAATATGCTCCCCTCATGAAATTGATCATGAAGTACTTTAGCTGTGAGGGGAGGTTCTCTCGTCTATATCCCTATACATTAGGTTGCTCATGCACTTTACCATGGTGTGGATGATGAACCTCCCATTTTTCATTTGCAGGAACATAAAGAGGATGAACACCTTCATGCAGCGTAAGACCCCTCAGCAGCAACTTAGCAGTGTTTATCACTTTGCTCTTATCCAGATTTTGGTGGATCATCAGTTGGGATTGCAGGGAATTGCTTGGGAGGACTTCATCTCCCGTGACCTCCTCAGCACTTCACAGGTACTATCAGAGGCAGAGCATGAGATAAGTGGTCCTTCTCATCAGTATGAGCACCATGAGACCACTACTATGCCAGTATTCGTTACATATCAGAGAGGCAGTAGGCACTTGTTTGCAGCAGCAAAGCGAGTGTTATCTCCACCCGGGGTGGAAGGGGCCTCGCTTCCGGCATCAACTACACAAGTACAAGACAAGGGCAAGAAGCCCATGCATGACAAGGGGCCATCAGGTGAACAGGAGGCCGACTTCATCCTCATTCATGATGATGATGCAGATGTGGAGAGTGCCAAACTTAGGATGACCATCCAGGAGCAGAACACAGAGATCCAAGACTTGTCTCTCAATTTGGATAGGGCCAAATGTATCATGAGGTATTTGGAGTAGAGGAACAAACAGCTTGAGGACCAGCATGAGATCATGGAGCTGCAAAGCATCCGTGAGAATCGACAAGCTGCCCAACAAAGGAGGATCGAGCTCACTACCTTGGAACAAGACATTAACAATGATCGTGAGTCTTGGCTCGAGTGCATCAACATCCACCTTGAGAGACTGCTGGAGAAGGCCGACAGGGATAAAACCATACTGAGGTGGATGGTTTATCATTACAGGGCATGGAACATGAGTTCGAAGGCTCGGATAAGGAACTTGAAGGCAAAATTGAGCAGAGCAACAAAGAGGCAAAAGAGGAAAAAAGAGCAAGATCGACTTTGAATCTTGGCTGAAGCCTCTGTGGCCCAACATAGTGCCTCTTAGAGAACCTCCAGCCCAAATCTCAAGAAATTTTGGGAAATGTTGGTCACATGGCAAAATTTTGGTCACAACACAGGTTTTTTCTCCCTGTGCGCTGCGCCACTGGCGCGACATTTAGGATTGGGAGCTCCAAATTGGAAATGGCTTGCATTTTTGGATCCAGCATACAAAATCACAACTACTGGTGCTTGGATAAGAAATTTTGGCATTATTTGAGTCTCCAAGAGGTCAAAAACACCCAAACAATGACCTCTTTGCCCCTATTTTGACACACAGGAAGCAGTCTTGGGAGAATGAAGATTTGGAGGGGCAAATAAGCACCAAATTCAGAAATTCCACTTGAGTGGGAAGGTAGATAGGCCAGGCTTTCCAGCAAGCACATTTGGGCACATTGTGGACTCCTGTAGGTGCCTCAAAACAGCCTCTAAAGTGGCGCGACGCATATAGAATTGGGTGCGGTGCATATAGAGAAAATGGCCAAACTCACCTCCATTTCACGAAATTTCAATTCGCAACTTTCTCCAAGTGGGCCCACTCATCTACACTTCACTGTTTTTGGAAACTAAGGCAAAGTTTAAAGAGTTTGGCTTCTATCCAAGTGGCCAAGGAAGGCAAACAGTCACCCAAAGTTGTTTGTCATTTTGGTAACGCTGCACCTGTAGCTAATGGCTGGCTTTCCATCTCAATTTTGTAATGATTCGAGAAACTCCCCAACCCTTGGTCGTTCTATCTCCTCATGGCATGTTCTATTTATTGTATGCAAACCATTTGCAAAGGGTTGGTTGGCTTGTAATTTCTGGGAGACTATAGGAAAGAAACTCTGTTTATTCATTATATATTTTGACAGAGGATTAATGAAAGGCAACGGCTATGTTTCATGAGATTCATGTGGTTGTAAGTGTAGCAAATGTGTCTCTTATGTTTCATGTGTATTTCGTTATGTTTCACTGTTCATTTCATATTCATTTCCAGTGAAATTTTCTAAGTTAGATAAGGTAGAATTCATTTTTTTTGCTCTGCCTGTGGGAAAATTTCATGTTCAGTGTTCTTTCTTCTATTGAAAAGGATTCATGTACTTATGCCCTTTTCACCCTCCTAAGAAATTCCTCCATTCCGTGTTATTTCAAACTAAATTGCTAGACTTTCTGCCTGTCTTGCCTCACGAAGTAATCTGTGCCTTTGTATTAAATTCTCTGTTCATTACTGTTCGCTGGTCCCATACCATCCCAGAAAATCAATCATTCATAAAAAATTGCTTCTTCTATCCATATTTACTAACTAGCCTAAGATCAATATTTCACTGTAAGTCATCTCAGACCGTATCATTTTGTTTATTCACTGAGCGTGACTCGGAGAGAGCCCTCTCGTGTTCTAGTACGGCTAGCTACCAGATTGAGTGTGGTTTGTGGTTACCCTAAATGTTGCCTTCCTTCAGCCTAAGGCAGATTTAGGTGCTAACATAGTGGCGACTCCGCTGGGGACGAAATCAATCCCCTTACTTCTTGATAATTCTAAGCTTCTGGATGATAAGTTTAGGACTTGATAGGCTGAGTGAGTTGGTTGTTTCCTTTGATTTTTCTCAATAGCATGTTGTCTTCAAGAAGATATACCAGGGCTAATCCAGATCCAAACCCTCCACACATCTACGAAAATCCCATTTGATTTCAAGAATTCGTCGTCAAGAGAGCTCTATATCTCCCGTGTTCAAATCCCATTCATGCCTCGACATTTTCGAGTATCTCGAAGATCTAGATTTTGATGAGCAGTTTGAACTATCATTGTTTGAAACCAAGTCCGAAAGGGCGGTGTCACGCAGAATGGGTCGAGGTTGCAGACAAGATCGGCCTTCCTAGTATTTACTGATATCTAGTAACAAGCAAGCCAATCAAAAACTATCTTTCTCTAAATATGCAATTAAAACAAAGGCAAACAAGTGTTTTACGCCTACCTTGGGTCCAATGCAAGTTTGTGGAAGCCTCGCTCCCTCGCTCCAAATGAGCTTCCTTGAAGTGTAATTCTGCAAACACAAACAAGCAAACCAAATTAAATAGCACCTGAAAAGCCAATATCATAAAGCATATTCATCATAATGATCAAGGAGATTACGAAACAAACCACATAAGACAATTTGTTGAGAAAAATGAATCTGATTGTATTGATTCAAATGAAGAAGAACTTTACAACCTGTGCCTTGATATTGTACAAGCTCCTCCCAGGATTCGACAAGAAGTTTCCTCTACTTTGACAAGTTTCACTCACTTCCTAATGAAACCAGAAGGTATGTGATCTCTCCTCTCAAGTTTAACTAGGAAGTCCCAATTCCATCAGCATTTACCCTCAAAATGTTCAGCTTCTGACCTCTCCAGCAACTGACCCAATGCCTTAATTTATAGTGCAATGGAGGGAAGCTACTAGGTCCTCCTTCAAAGGGATCAAGCCCTCCTTCAAAGGGATAGCTCCTCCTATCAAGGGATTAGCTCCTTCTCTTTTGGGATGCATGAACCACCTTGGAGTGAACAATCCGCGTCAAAATCCTTCTAGAAACATCTAGAATTAACCCAAAAGTGAGTTTTTTAGGATAAACTTGCGCCTTTTTGACTTTTACAGGGGTACGCACCCACCCCTTTATAGACATAGCGTGCAGATACGCAGGTAATATGAACAAAGGGTGCAGGCCCGCAGGCAAAAGTAGTAGAAAGTGTGAAACCAGAGTAATATTGATTTTCAATGCCTTTCTCTCATTTGTAAAGCTTGACATGAAGAGTTAAGGTTTGAGACTTTCTTAGGAGACTAGTATAAGTGATGATAGACCCATACTAACTGCAAATAATCATGGTGAAAATATTTTTGTGTAATAGATTGCCCCCTAAAGTACGAAGTCTGTAGTAGATGAGGATTTCATTTATCATTTAAGAAGAGTGAAGTACTTTATCATTTCAAGGATTATCTTGTGGAGAGCCCGGTTGGAACCTGTAAAAAACATTCAAATGCAAAATATATATATGAGATCATATCATCGCTGAGGTAGGCATTCCCATACTCAGATCAAAACCGACTAGGAAACCAAAAACTAATTAGAAAACTAACTACTGCTCTGATATAGGAATGATCTTGTAACACATCACAAGTATAGACACATGTAGACACAGTGTGGACGCAGCCATTGGTTTATGAATAGTCTACAACATCAAGAATACAAAATTCCTCGCAGCCTGGATGGTGGAAACTAGATCCAGGGTCCTCATTTCTATTTCCTGAAATCATACGATTCTATCCATGCGAATGAATGTGTCGAAGTCGAACATGGTAGAAACCACTTGATTACCAGGTGATGATGTAAACTGTTAACAAGTGTGAGAGAAACCACCAATAATGACAATGGCTCTCAAAGTACTCAGTACAGTCCATGAGATGTGATTAGATGTGTCGATGTCGAACATGTCACGGAATACTTCGATCGAAGGTCAATGATGCAACCTATCGTCGAAGGCGAGAAACCTGCCATTGAGGCATGCAGATCCCAAGGTACTGGAAATTTCTAGATCATGTTTCTAGATAAAGAGCTGAAGTCGATAGAAAGCGATTCGTCGTAGGCAAGCCCACGACACGAAATCATAGATCAAGTTTGAAGAAATTTAGCTGCAAGGACTGACTCAGGGATGGTCAAGATGGATGACAAATATTTTGCAGATGAATGGCTTATTTGCACTGACCTCTTGAACACATAATGACGCAACAGATGGTTTGCTGACGATTGACCCAAAGTTAATACCCAGAAATCGGCTGAAGACTTTCAATGTGGTTCGATCAACTCTTAGGAAAAGGACTTCCCGACCCAGGAGAATGAAAGTGTCGTGTTCAAGAGTGGTTACAAAGTATGACAAACAGGCTCATTTTTCTCTCTTTTCCCCCACCATTTCTGGCAAGTACCTCTTTATTTTTTTACAAGCTTGAGGAGGATAACATATGCTTGATTATAAGCTCATCCTTCGGATGAGTCCAACTTAGTTTAAATTCGAACCCTAAGAAGGAGTGGTCGGTTCCTATTTGTAATTGAATAGGTCCTTTACTGTCGAAATTTAACGAGTCCAGTATAGGAGAAACTCGGCGTTTTTCAATTTTAGAGAGTCCAAAAAAACTTAAGAAGACTCCAGGGTTGACCTTTTTCGTAAATTTGTGTCTCCCAAGCCCGAAAAAGTATAAAATAATACTTGAGAGAACCGCTTGACCTTTTACGACCAAGGAGTACTTTTCATAATTAGTGTATCTGATTTGAAAAAGGAAAAAAGCGATCGATGACACGTCGTTTTATGACCAATATTGAATTTGAAATGACAAAAACCTGGCAATCTTTTTGTGTTTTTACGGTCAGAAAAGGGCTGTAAGAGGATCGTCTTTTTAGTTTCGTTTTAACGAGCTTAAAAAGAAAAACTCAGCAATCTTTTCATGTTTTTAGGAGTCAGAAAAGAGCTTAAAGTGACTCTAATGTTTTTTCGTTGAAAATGACCAATTTCGCCTGAAAAAACCGTTATCCTGAACAAAAACTCAAACATTATTCATACTTTTTTAAAAATGGGTAAAAATGTCGCAAAAATCACCTTTTCAAAGTGAAACATAAAAAAATTTAGAATTTATTTACTCAAATAACTTATAAAAAGGACTTTTTACCATTCATTTTTACCGTTTGAGATTCCGGTGAGAAAAAAGGGCTTTTGACCAGAAACTTCCCGTGAAGATTGCGGAAAATCCATCCGTCAGAATCGAACACCGTCTCCTCCAGGTAATCCACATCATCCTACTCTTGACTTCTATCCATTTGAAATTGTTTTTTAGGGGTTGATTTTTATTTTTAGGAGGTTTTTAGGTTTCAAAACCCGCGTGCGGGGGTCCGCTGGTTTACCACAGGGGACCCGCGTACCCCGAATTTTTTGCAATGGGCAAAAAGTTGGGGGTATGCACCTGCCGTGAAGGCAAGGTGTGGATCTCACGCATTGTCCCTAACAAGGGGGTGCATACCCCGTGCAAAGGTTTGTAAAAAGCTAACTACCTCAAAAATTACCCAAAGAAATCAATTTTATGCATTCTAATTCGCCTTTTTACTTGATGTAGGATAAACATCATGCATGATTAGCGAGAATGGGAGCACGAGGATGTGGACCTCGCCGCGATGAATCATCAACCTTCGATTGATGCATTGAAGGCATGTGGCTTATACAAATTCTGGGCCATACCTGGTATGAGGGCCCAGGTAGACATTTTGCAGTGGCTGGTTGATAGATGGAGCATACAGGACCAGTGCTTCTTTATTGGTGGGCACCAGCTCGGAATCGAGCCAGCAGATATATACATTTTGACTGGTTTTCCCAGGAGGGGTGAACATTTGACTCTATTCGGGGCCAGGGCAGGTGGCCAGTCTGTCGAGAGCCTCCGGCTAGAGTACTGCAATGTCCAGAACCATGACAAAGGGATAGATATCAAAACCATATCCTGTCCTGAACTCATGGTTATTGGGTTTACAGTTACTAGACTCTGTGGTAGTGCAGTGCTACACATAGCCACCAGATCCCAGATGCGGATGGCAGTCAATTTCTTTCGAGGCACCATTTTCAACTGGTGCGATGATGTGTTGGCCAATGTGAAGGGCCAACTGACCAGGGCCAAAAACGAACAACTAAAGACTTTTGGATATGGTGCTATATTTGTGAGTTTTGGCCTGGAGAGGGTTCCGATGTTGATCCCGTAGCACCTTACTGTTGGAGCTGGGCTTCCTCGAGAGACCAAACTGATGCGATGGGTTGCAGTTATTGCCCGTCATCCTGATGAGGGGACCGAGGTCATTCAGTTCAAACTTGAGTATTTCCAATGGTTGGAGAACCGGGTTTTTTCTATTCAGGACTTTCCTTATGCTGGGGTTGATTTTTGTGGGGACCCAGACATGGCTCTTCTGCCAGGAGAGCAATGGGATGACTCAGGTACAATCATTTTCAACATTTTCCTAATTTAATTTTTTGTTTGTTTTTATCTCGTCCCAAAACTGATAGTAAAAGTTTCAAATGCAGATGTGGGCCCACGGTGACCAGCCGCTCTCTGGCCTTACAAGAGGAAACAACCAGTTTCATCGGCTCCAGCCCCACAGGACGAATCAACAGAGACTTTGGCTGAGTTGGAGAGCCATCTAGAGCGCCTAACAGGGGACATTCCAGAGACCAGCATAGATGACATCCCCCGTCAACTTCAGCACTATGTGATTGGGGTCCCAGGACCTTTTAGGAGGTTCCTTTGTAAGGTGGCCCGTGAAGTGGTTTTGTATCGAGATCATCACCAGTGATGGGATGATCGCCTATTGTAGTCACATATGACATTTTTACTTTTTGTACTTATCATTTTTGCCGATCATAAGGTGTTTTTCAACCTATGATCGAGGACAATGTATATTTTGACATACTCCTATATTATATGATATCATTATTACCGGCTTATCTTGTTAAACATGTTATGGAATGTTTTTAAATTTACTTGTATGATTATTGCATATGTCTATTTAACATTTGAGAAGCAATTGCATCTGCTAATGTATTTAAAGATCTTGGAATATGCTGATATTCAATATAGTCAAATTCACGTTCCAAGAGACGCACTCTAAAAAATAATATCAATAAAACTGGATTTCTAATGGCGTATACTCTATTAAGCTTTAATACAACAAGTTCAGAATCTAACCTCACTATCAAAATCTGAATCCCAAATGAAATAGATTCAGATAATAACTCAATCACTGCACTATATTCTGCAATGTTGTTTGTTGTTTGACCGAGGCTTACCCCATGCATAGATACCAACTCGTTGTTGGCATTATGAGACAAGTGTTGTCCTTGATGGAAAATCACTCAGATGATAAATTATAGTGCAGAAAAGTTATTTTCAAGTTCATGGAATTTTATGCAGAGAAAAGTTTACTTCATGTAGAGAAAAGTTCACAGAATTTTATGCAATGAAAAGTTTATTTCATGTAGAGAAAAGTTCACGGAATTTTATGTAGAGAAAAGTTTATTTCATGTGGAGAAAAGTTCACGCACTTTTATGGTTGGTTCATGGTATTAGTCCCACAGTTTTTTATCCTATGGTTTTGGCCCGTGGTATTGGTCCATGATTTGAGGAAGAGCTTACCTATATAAAGCAAAGGAGATCATTTGGCTTGGCATGCTTTTGGGTTGAATATCTTAAGATCTGAAATATTGGGTTATTGTTTCAAAAGCTCGATCTATATGAAAGTGAAGTG
>APFE030350530.1:0-34006 GCA_000404065.3 Pinus taeda
GAGTTGCAGTACCCGATTACAATCTACAAAACTTCCACTCCATACAACTTGTTGGCTCCACACATTTCCATCAAGGCGGCCCCAATCTACGATAATTCTCATTAAAACAAGGTTGATGTTTTCAGCCATTGCATCCTGGATATTCCTTTGGCCACTGTAGTTGAGAGGATGCCATTCAGACTTGGGTTTCTGTCCAATGTCATCTAATTGACGTACGTACACATTATCCAAAACACTCTCGAATTCCCAGTCCTTATGCCAAGCATTCTCCAATTCACTATCCCAGTCACTATGTTCGCTATCTCCTTCAATCCATCTAAACGTTACACTATAGATCAGGTGCTGTTGAACGGGGTCTCCGTTTTGGGTGGATGCCTCTCCTTCATGTGAAAGGCCATCAGCTGTACTTGTTAGAGTAGAAGGTACATATTCTTCCATTTCCCATAAGATAACGTCTCTATTTATTGTGTTGTACATGTGACGCGTAACCCTCCCAAAAATTTCTCTAGCAAGATTGGTATTATCATTATCGCTTACATTTCGTGATTCCTCCATCTCGTCGCCTTCTCAAAGAGTTTGCGAATATATCATGAAAGAGCGCGCGAATATATCCTGAAAGAGCGCGATACAAGACTTTCTTCCGATAACTGTAATGCTTTATATATTTATACTATCGTTTTAGAGTTTGGAGTTTGTAATAACTGTAATGCTTTATATATTCGTTTTAGAGTTTGTAATATAGTTGTGTTATCTTTCGCAGGCCGACTAGAAGAATGACTAGCTTTTAGTCTCCCTTCAATTCAGCCTCAAACATAATTTGTTTGCCGTCGCTTACCTTTCATTATTCCAACTCTTTGCAACCATTTAAGTCGTTTATTTAGTCACGTTTAAAATCACATAGCGTATACGCATTAATAATTCTTAAAGGATTAGTTAATTTGAAAATCTTTATAGCTTTTTGTTATTAGCATAGTTATATTAACAGGGTTGTTGGGTAATTTGAAAATGTTTATAGTTTTTTATTATTAGGATAGTTATATTAATAGAGTGGTTAAAATAGGTTAGATTAATATTGTTTTTTTTATTTTTTAATTTTAATTATTGGTGTATTGGCTTATGGAAGGTTCAAAGTGATTTTGATTGAGATATTTTAACAATTTTATTAATGTTGTTGAGTAAGTTGATAACTAGAATATTTTGGTAGGATTAGTGGAACATAGCAAGAGTCATACTATAGTAAAATATGGTAAAATTATATTTCAGAAATAAATGATTAATTGTGGTGGCCATGGTTGTGCATGTTAAACTAGGCTTTACTTGAAATTATGTCTCTACATTGCTCTCTATTTAAGATTTTGAGATGGTCTGCCTCTTCATGTGGTCATGATGATGAACCACACTTGTTGGTTCGAAACGTGTTAGCAAATTTTGTTTTATCATGTAATTTCTACTGAAAGACTTTGTTTAAATAATTGAATATGGTTAACAATTTTTCCTCTAGTTGATTGTGGTTGGACATTTTGAACATGGTTGATAATGAATAACTATGATTTTAGGCTATCATATGAACCATGGGAAGAGATCTTTTAGCCTAGATCTAAGGATACATTTTTGTGGCCAATTTTCAAAGTTGGGCACCTAAAGTATTCTCCTTTTATATAATCTCTCATTAAATAACATTTCACCACAACACACAATGGGTTGTAATTAATAACCTTTAAGACAATTACATCGATGCAAATTTCAAAAACTGGAGGACACCTTATAAAAACTATTAGATTTCTTAGGGTTAAAGGACCTTAGACATAAAATACTCTACCGATTAAAAGAAAAGGGAAATTATGTATGCTACTCTTACATCAAACTCTTAGAAAATAAAATATTTCATGGACACATGTCCACGAGACATTAAATAGTTATGCCATGTTTTTGCATCTCTCAAGGACTCATCTAGATTCATATTTAGTTAGAAGACCCTTCCACTTCACCAAATACTCATAGAAATCTTTTTTTATTTTCACTTTGCAATTCTTTGATTGAGCATATACTTTATGTGCAACTCTTTGAAAGTGGGTAATTGCTTCTTCCATTGAATCTCTTTTACATCTTTCCCATCCTCTACTTCAATTTCTCTATGGGGATGAACTTGTACAACATTAAATATAGGAGAGAGCCTTCTATCACCGGGTATGTCATTCTAATATCCATTTGCTAATAACTTTCTAAATTTTCTTCAGCTTTGGCTTATTATACTCAACTTTTGAAAACCCCTATCTTCTCAAAAGGACTTTAAGTGATCTCCAACTCCAAAGCTCACTTCTCTTTCTCCGAGATCCTAACTTTTTATGTACTTTTTGGTACTTTCTTGTAGCTATTATTTAATTTGTTCATGTATTCTCTACAAGACTATGACAACTTACCCTACACTAGCTCCTCCAACTTCTTATTTCCCAAATTTCTAAGTACAAAGCTCATACATTCCATACTAATCGATTTCAACGACGTGATAAAACTCAACATTCTATTTTTTTCCTTTAACATATTGACAAATTCTACATTTATCCACAAATTTCCTCGCGTTAGTTCTCATTCTGTGCCAATAAAAATAAAAACTTAATTAGGCATATGTTTTATCATAGCCAAAATAACTGTCTTATCATCCACTATGTTTTTCCTTCAACAAATTTACTCTCATCAATCCCTCATAAATCATTGAGATTGTGTGACTGTGATAAATTTTCTTTTGTAATATCTAGGTCATGCGTATCTAAGTGTGATCAACATCCTTTCTAATTTTTCTTATTACACAGTGGAACTTTGTTTTATATATGCAATACTTTGTATATTGTCTAGTGAATGTACACTATCAGTTTGAATTTGTTGGACACCTAATCCTCTAAGGGTTGGTGGGGAAGCTAAACAATAAAAGGGAGTCCAAGAGACTACTTCGAATATGAAACCAAGGGTAACTAGACTTGTATAAATATCTATCATTGTGAATAGTAATGCATTCAAGGCTGATCCTTCATATCTTTTTTCTTCCCCATAGTTGTGTTTAACATGGTATCAAATCTGGTGGTCTCTTGCCATGCTCTAGTGTGAGCCACTTATTTTTTTTGGCCTTTATAGATCTATGTCTATGTGATTTTGAACTCTGCTCCAAAAATTCCATTTTCGATGTTATTATTTTCTTGTCTGTCTTTCAATTTTTTGTTGGAGCCCATTTTATGTGTGTTTTTTAGGCTTGTCAATAACATCTTTGTCCACCATTCTAAATCTAGATATAGTCATTCTAGAAACTGAGACCAAAGAAACAATTATTCAATAGTACGTGTTTTATCTTATGCACAATAACACCCTTTCTTTCTCCTTGATTTGGAAACATATGTTTTGGGAAATCAACACTTGGTATTCACAAATGTCTCCCTATTTTAAGCCTGTCATAGGAGCATTGATTGAACAAATGGTTTTATGAGCACAAGGAGCTCAATTATTTGGAATCTCCTTTCAAAACTTTATTTCTCTCCACATAGGTCCTAGATACAAAGTATCTGCAAGGTTCACATACTGTGAACATGAGTTCGAGCCTCCACCATGCTTTCCAAGATCACTTGAGAGTTGATGTTGAACAATTCCCGGGTATTTTTCCTATGGAGATGAAGGACCCATCACTTATTTTAGGTCCCTATACTACTAGTGTAACACCTTATTATTATTAGTGAAACCCCCTTATTGTATTGTTCTACCCTTGTATTCCAATGTTTTTATTATTTTGCCCCATAGAAACCCACTATTGTTATTGTTTCTCCCTTACAATATTATCATTATGTGGGCTCTGATTATAATGTGACCCCTTAGACTCCTATATATAAAAAGGAGGTCTTATCATTTGTATCATCCAAGAATTTTTTTGTGTATGTAAAGGAGGTTTCCCCCTTGAAGAGACTGACTTTGAAGTGGTTGAGCTATCTATTTTTCTATTTTATGAGTTGGTTGAGTAACTTTTGGTATCAAAGATTTGGATTCTAGGGTTTTTATCCTTCGAGCAGGGCATCATGGAATTTTGGCTATAATGTTTTTTATACGAAGTTGTAGAAGTTAAAATTAAAACCCATTTGATATGAAATCTAGATGGACCTCATGTCCGAATTTCAGGTCTTGTGTCTCTACATTTTCAGAGATACGAGCTAAGGAAGTTAGGGTTTTGGTAGGCTCCCCAATTCCATCTCAAACAAGTGACCTTGGGAAAATTGTCATAACTTTCTCTCTAAGCATTAGATTCAAATTTCATAAAATGTGACACAAATAGGACATAATGTAGTTTTTTGGGTATCTTTTTCAGTGCCTAATATCAAAACAGTGAGACACGACACTTTATACAAATTCGATCTACTGAACTAGTCTATAATATTGTTATCTTGGGACGGTTGGGAATACCTATTTTTTGGAGAATCCACGAGGTTGGAAAAAAGACTCAGAGGGATACCACGGGAAGAAATTTCAAACCCTGGCAATCCCAAATTACAGATATACAATAGATTCAATACCAAGCTCCTACAATGTGAAGAAAAGGTGTCCTGTTTTTTAAAAATTGCATAACTTCTATTTGAAAAATCAGTTTGACATAATTGAAAGGGCATAGTGAAGCATATATATTTTTTTTTATTTGAAAATTCTTGCGGCATTACTAAAGCAAAATTCTGACTCGTGGATTCTTTATTGCTACCAAAAATGATATCATCAACATAAACAACAATTATTAGCAATTTATCAGTGTCAATCGTTTTATATAGATTGCTATCTGCTGACCCCTTTGAAAAGCCCTGTTGGTGGATATATTTGTCAAGACGGTAATATCAGGCCCTTGGAGCCCGTTTTAGACAATAGAGAGCTTTTTTGAGTCTGCATACAAGTTTTGCATCATTTCCAAGAATGAATCCTTCTCGTTGTTCAATATAGACTTCTTCTTCTAAGTCTCCATTAAGGAAGGCAAATTTTACATCCATTTGATATACTTTGAATTTCTGAAAACTAGAAAGAGCAAGAAACATCCTTATGGCTTCATGTCTAGCAACAAGTTCAAAAGTTTCTTCAAAATCTATACCTTCTTGTTGAGCATATCCTTTACAAACAAGTCTGGCCTTGTTTCTAAAAACTTCTCCATTTTCATTCAGCTTGTTTTTGAATATCCATTTAGTTTCTATGACATTCCTATCATGAGGTCTAGGAACTAATTCCCAAGTATTATTCTTTTCAATTTGCTCAAGTTCTTCATTCATTGCCTTGACCCAACATTCATCTTTGCATGCTTAATTTACATTTTGAGGTTCGGTGGAGGATAGTAATGCTATATAGCTTGAGGCTTTTGTAATAGTTCTTCTTGTCTGTACACCTGCCTCTTTTTCCCCTAAAATTTGAGTTTCTAGATGATTTTTCTGAACATTTCTGGATGGAGTCTTTTCTTCTACCGTTGTCTCTTCTTCTAGTGCTTCATTGGTTTCTTCTTCATAATCATTATGATTTGATGTGGGAAGATAATCCCCATCTTCTTCATTGTCATAATATTCGGTTTTTATCTATTTTGGATTTTTGCATGCTTCATCAACTACAACATCAATACTTTCAAAAAATTTCCCAAGTCTTTTATTATAACATTTATATCCTTTACTTCGAGAAGAGTAACCAAGAAGAATACCTTCATCTTCTCTAGGCTCAAACTTACCAAGTTTTTCATCAGTCCTTTTGATATAACGTTTTCTTCCAAAAACTTTAAAGTATTTTACCGTAGGATTCTTACCATACCAAAGTTCATGTGGAATTTGAGTGCTATTTACCCGAACATTTGCTTGGTTGAGAATAGTTACGATGAAGAATGCAGCTTCACCCCAGAAGGTTGTCGGAGTTCCAGATTCATCTAGCATAGCTCGAGCCATTTGTTGAACAGTTTTGTTCATTATTTCTACCACTCCATTTTGTCGAAGATTCCTTGTGGTGGAGAACTGCCTTGTTATTCCATGTTGTTCACAAAATTCAAAGAATTCATCCAATGTAAATTCCCCTCCTCAATCAGATCTGAGGCATTTGATTTTGTGATCTGATTCATTTTCAACCAAAGCTTTGAAGGCTTTGAAATTTTCAAATGCTTCATCTTTATGCTTTAGAAGACCTATCTAACACATTTTGGAAAAATCATCAATGAACAATATAAAGTATTCTTCTCCACGTGGTAACTTCTTCCTTGATGGTCCACATAAATCAGTATGAAAAAGTTCAAGAGAATTACTAGCTGACCCTTCTTTTTCAATGAAGTGAGATCTAGCTTGCTTACCGAATTGACATGGTTTGCATATTGTATTTTCAAGAATGCTAATATCTGGAAGATCATGAACAACCTGGAATCTGCATGCTTTTCTTATTTGAGAAAAGCTTAGATGTCCCAATCTTCTGTGCCATAGCCAGTTTTCATCATTTTTGCTTCGATAACATTGTTGTTGTCCTACCTTGAGTATGTATAAGTTGCTTGGAGTTCTTGTACCTTTGATCATGGTTTCTCCTGTATCAAGCTCACGAACAACACATTCATTTGATCAAAACACCACTTCATTTCCTTGATCACACATTTGACTGACACTCAACAGGTTATGTTTTAGACTATCTACATATATAACATTATCAGCTTTAACCTTTTCTTTCAAGAAAAGAGATCCTTTACCTTTTATGACAACAAGAGTGTCGTTTCCAAATGAGACTTTCTTTTCTTTTTCTAAGGCATTATATGAGTGAAGTTTTTCTTTGTCACCTGCCATGTGTTTTGAGCACTAATTTTCTTGTCCTTCTGCATACAAGGCTATACCACATCTTTCTGTTTGTGGTTCTTTCCTTCTCCATGTTTTGGGATTTAATGGAGTTTGCTCCTTTTGAGATATTCACTCAAATTTACTCCTGCATTTAGATTCTTCGTGGCCAAAGTTGTTACAAATTAAGCATTCTATTTCATTTTCAAGAAGAGAAAAGTTATTAAAGGAACTTTTCTTGATGCCTGTCACATTCCTTTGATTTTGTGCTTCTCTAGTCATGATGTTTTTGTAAGCAACACATTGAGCATATTTGTGTCCAAAATTATGACATGAGAAACATTGACCATTAAAGAAGTTCCTGCGATTATCAAATCTATTGACCCGGTGATTGTAGTTTATATTGATATTCATCTTTGAAGAAAATTGAGTATGATTTACATGAGGTTGGTTGTGGCTTTTGTTCATCCTTGAAGGAAATTGAGCCTGATTTACCTAGTGATCTGCTTTATGCCTTTGATGACGATTTTAATATTGTTCATTGTTCTTTGTTGCATCAAGATAGCTTTTAGTGGAGGTTGATGGCTTCTGTGATTTAGATGCTTCTTCAGTATATCCAAGACCTGTCTTTATCAGAGGAGAACGCTACACTTTGATAATTTCATTTAAGGTTTCTTATCCTTTAGCAAATCTAAGATTGAGAGATTTTGTTTTCTCAAGATCCTTTCTTAGACCCACAATTTCACATTCTAATTTTTCATTGTGTCTTTCTCTTTTAGAAAGGTGGCATGTCAAGGTATCTATAATCATATTCTTTTCTTCTAAACAAATTTTGAGTTTAGAGATTTCTTCATGAAGGTGATCTTCTTCTAAAGCATCCCAAAAGTTATCATCCTCATAAGCCATTAGAAGTCTATAGTCATTACTATTTTCATGTTCATCATTATTTAATAAACCATCACTCTCTTCATGAGTATAGTAACTCTTTTTACTTACACTTTGTTTTCTATTCCATTTTGCAGATTCCTACCCTTTATCATATTTATCTTTATTTGGACATTCGGCAGCATAATGACCCACTCTACCCCAGGAAAAACATTTGAAATGTAGTTTACCTCTAAATCTTCTCGAACCCCGTTGAAGCTTCTTGACAAAGTTTACTTCATCTTCTTCTTCTGAAATATGCCTTGATTCGTTGAGTTCTTCCTTTCCTTTTGCTGAAGCTTTAAATGTGGCTTCTCTCTTATCTAATGGGCCTCCTTTTCTCATCTCAAAGTCAGTTAAGATTCTATGAAGCTGTGTCATAGTGATAGTCTATAGATCTTGTTTTTCTTCTATGGCAGATTCTTTTGATTCAAATTTAGCAGACAAGGATCTTAAAACTTTCTCAACTAAGGTAACTTCGTTATCTTTTCACCCAGATTCTTCATGCAATTAACAACCTCATCTATACATAAGAAGTAACTAGCTATACTTTCATCATTGTGCATCTTAAGAGTTTCATGTTGAATTTTGAGAGTTTGTAGTTTAGCACGTTTTACCTGAGAGTCTCCTTCGTAACTTAGAACGATTTTGTCCCACATTTCTTTGGCTGATTTGAGTTGCACAACTTTGAAAAACTCTGATTGTGACAGACTTCCCAATAATGTATTGACAGTGTTGGCATTGGTTTCATATTGCTTTTTACATGTTGTATCTGTAGGAATTGTTGATGGAAATGTATATCCTCCTTCCACGATTTCCCAAACATCTGTTCCAAGTGATTGTAGATAGGTTGTGGTTCTTATCTTCCAATAAACAAATTTTCTCCCATCAAATATTGGCGGTATGATGGATCCCATGCTTTCTTGATTACTCATGATGATGGATATCCCTTCAAGTGATCAAGCTTCTTCTGAAGGACCTGCTCTAATACCAATTGTTGGAAATAAATATTGGGGTGGGGAAGGGGGAGAAGGGTGAATCAATATTATCAAATCAATAATTTAATTTTCCAAACAGATTTTTATATGCTACTTCAGCTAAGTGAACTAGCGTGTATATGCGGCTGTACTCAAAGTAACCAACGTATATGCAAAGAACTTTTGATTTACCCAATTTATCATGCATTGAACTTTAACCAGTATATCAGAGATTTATTAGACATTGCAATAAAAGCAGAATAAAACATCACACGTAAGCAACACACATGAATAGCAAGATATAAGGTGGAAACCCAATGTGGGTGAAAACCACCCACTGCTGTTGTCTTTGACTTCTTTTAACAATTATAAAATTTGTTTACAATTTTGTACTAGTGCATACTTATACCAGTATGCAAGCTTCTACCTGCAGAAGATTAAAACCTTCTCTTGTTCTCCAGCTTCTACTGGAAGGGAGCTACAACCCCTTAACTCTTGTACTAGCCGATTTGTTTACCAGTATGTAGGCTGCGACCTACAGAAGGCTACGACCTTCTTTCTTCCTCCAATGAACATGTTTCATAAATTTTCAGACTGGATCCATCAACAACATCATAACTGTAATCCAATCATCAAATGCATCTACATCAACCAATTACTTTTTGAACCAACCACAACCGAATCAATCAATCACTTCAACAACCCATCAATCTGATCATTCAGAATACTGTCACCAGAATACAGTAAATGGAACCCAAACCAGAACCCATAAATCTGCAACAACAAACAGAAACAACGAAAAAATACTTTATAAGGTATACGCTATTTCCATGTGTCAAACCTGCGTGTATATGTGCTTTTCTCAAAGTCAACCAGCGTATACATCTGCAAATATTAATTCGTAATTCTGCAGCTATTCTAGATTTCAGTTATACCCAAATCATAATATTTATAGAACAATACATGTGTTAGTATTTATATCTAGAATAAACATGATCAAACCATATAAAGATAATTAATTCCAAGCCTTAAGATCCTGATCCATCATTAGATCTTATCCTCCATCAACCGCTAAGGTTCACCCCTGGTTCAGATCAAGGACTGCACTATAAGCCAATAACCTGCATACTAGATCTCACACTTCATCAGATATTTGATACTTGCACACTTGGCCTAATGATATTCTCCTCTTATAGTTTTAGGCCTTTCTCAATACCATGGACCAAAACCACTTAAGACGAATACCTTGGACCAAATACCTAGAGTTAATACCTCGGACCAAACTCCTTGGACCAATACCATGGATCAAAATACCATGGACCAAAAACTTAGTTTTCCAAGATATACGCACTTTTCCTTCTGTGAAAGTGCATGTGTACATATACCCTACTTGTGTTCAGTGAACCTGCATGTATACACACCTTGGTCAAGGTGAACCTACGTATACCTCTCTTTCTTCATTCTTTGTAGTTTGATCTCTAATTCTTTGTTGTTAACCTGTTGTACTGTGATCTTTCATCTGAGTGAGTTGCCATCAAGGACAATGCCTGTATCATAATGCCAGCATGTATCATATCATTCTCCACTGACCCAAAGTGAGTTTCCATTGATCCCATATCAATATCAACATCCTATCATATGGAGTATGGTAGTACACGATGCCTCCATCAATAGTACTATGGTCCCTGTCCTCATTTCCCTACTCATTGGCTGGATGAGAGGTACTTCCCATGAGTCTGGCACTTCATGGGTAGGATTGTCGGAAGGAGAAGGTGAACCAATCATCTTTCTCGTATGCAATAGGATTGTCGAAAGGATAAGGTGATCCACTCATCCTATGCATATCTCAACATGGGGTATCATAGGGGAAGGTGAACCACTCACCCTGTACATCACGCACCATTAGGGTAAGGTGAACCACTCACCTTATGGTTGCTCATCGCTCCAAGAAGTACCCCAAACCCCTCGAAGCTCCCAAAGCTCAACATTCATCTCATAGGGGACACTCATAAGAGGATCTCTCCACGACTCCAAGTCGTTCATGGATGGTTAATAATTTGACCTTCCCCAGGTGATTCGTAAGAATATCAATGACCTGATCATCTTTCCCGATGTGTTGGAGCCTTATTTCTCCCAATTATACCATATCCCAGATAAATTGGTGTGTGATATCAATATGCTTGGAGTGGTCTTGAAAAATGAGATTCTCAGAAAGACGAAACCCACTTTGGTTGTCGCAGAAGACCACGGTGGTATCCAACACATTTCCAAAAATATCACTAAATATCTTCCTCAACTAGAGAACTTCACAAGAGGCCATACTAGTAGCAATGTATTCAACCTTAGGAGTGCTCAAGGAAACTAATTTTTTCTTCCTTCTCATCCATGATATCAAAGCAAAACCTAGAGAAAAGCAACATCCAGATGTGCTTTCCACCACACTGCCAGCCCAATCTGTTTCAGAGTAACCATGGAGACTCACATTCCTCGCAGTGTATCTCAGTCCATAAGTGATTGTGGCTCAAAGATATCTCAAGGGATTCTTCATAACAATCCAATGTATGTGACGAGGCTCGACTATAAACTGACTCAATGTATTCACTACAAACCATATGTCTAGACGCGAGTTCACCAAGAACATGAGGACCCCATGTGTTGATGATACTCAGAAGGATTTCCCAAATCAGGCCCAGTAGCACTTCCACATAACTTCTTCAAATTAAGTTAAATCGAAGTAGTCACAGACTTGAAGTCCACCATCCCATATCTTTCAAGTAGCTTCACGATGTATTTTACTTGAGAAAGGAAAATATCACCTGGATTTTTCCCGACATCCAACCTTATGATGTAATGCATCAAATCTAGGTCCTTCATCTTCAATTCTGAAGTTAACTCCCTCTTACATTGATGAATGAGAGGGTATGCACCTGTGAGAAAGAGACCATCCACATAGAGTACCAAGATGAGCGGTCTATCATTCTCAACCTTAAAGTAAAGGTTAGGACCAACTTCACTTCTTGTATGTCCAAACTTCATTAGATATCTATTGCTTGTCTCAAACCATGCCCAGGGTTATTGCTTCAACCCATAGAGTGTTTTCTTCAACTTGCATATATGTGTTTGATGATCTTGAAATTCGAACCCATCAGGTTGTTCTATATAGACTTCCTCCTTAGGTGAACCATGCAGGAAGGTCGTCTTGACATCCATTTGGTGTAGATTCTATCTTGCGAGGTAGTAAGGGCTATAATTGAATTGATGGTGGTGTCTTCGGAAACTAGTGCAAATATATCATCATAATCTAAACCTTCCTTTTGTGATAAGACTCGAGAAACAAATATGGCCTTGAATTTTTTAGCACTTACATCAGCTCCATGCTTGATCTTGTAGAGCCATTTCAAGGTGATAACGGATTTCTCCTTGGGTCTAGGGACCACATCCCAGACATCATTCTTCATAATCCACTCATACACTTCGTTCATTGAATCCTTCCAAACTTGGTCCTTTATATCTTCTTTGAATGTACAAGGCTTAGATTGTACAATTCTTCTCATTGCAGTTAAGTACCCTCGGTACCTATATGGCTTCTTGCTTTCACAAAATGTCCCCCTAGGTGCAACATGTCTCTCGACATTTTTGAGAGTCTCCCTAAGACATGAGGGTCTCCTTTTTGAGGAGGAGGGCTCACGAGCGGGTGGATGAATGGGATCTAGTGGTCCTTCAGCATCGGGCATCAACTCATACTATGGTTCTCCCTACTTTCCTAAATCTACTTTTGTGTCCTTCCTTAGAAGAGGAAGGTTACTAATCTTCCCAACGACAACATCCTCAGCAAAGGTGACATCATGACTTATCCCTACTTCGGTTTGGCCAGGAAGATAGATTATATATGCCTTAGAAGTTTCACTATAGCCCACAAATGTTCCTTTCTTCCCACAAGCATCCAATTTTATTTTCTTTTCTTTCGGCACATGTAAATATAGAGGACTACCAAAAATTTTAAAGTGAGAAACATCAAGTTTCCTACCGATGAAAACTTCTTTGGGAGTATTGGAGTCCAACGTTTGATGAGGGCATCTATTTTGAACATACACAATGGTGTTTGCAACTTTGGCCCATACGAACTTTGGAAGGATTTGATCATGAAGCACGACACCAGTGGCTTCTACGATAGAACGGTTCTTCCTTTCAACAACACCATTTTCCTCAAGATTATGTGCGGAAGTAGTCTCCCTCTTAAAGTCAGATTTTGTATAATAATTAATCAACTCATTTGATTCGTATTTGGTTTGGTCCTTAATATTTTTGTCTTCTTCCCAGTTTTATTTTCAACCAAATCTTTTAAATAATGGAACCATGAGAATTATTCGTCCTTCCTCTTCATGAAATATATCCAAGTATTGCAAGAGAAACCATACATAGAGATAGCATAATATAAATATCCTCCCAACACATTCACAGGTATCATACTAGATAGATTAGAATGAAAAAATTGCAATATGTTGGTAGTCTTGCTATCACTGGAGGGGAATGGTCCCCTTGTATGCTTTCCTTTGCCACACCCTTGAAAAACACCTTCATATTCTAATTTAAATTTTGCAATACCTGTCACCATATTTCTCACATTGGGTAGAGCCTTATAATGTAGATGAGAAAACCTCGAGTGCCATAATTTGGATTGAAGTGATGTGTCACAAGACATAGCTGCCAATGGACTTCCTCCAACTTGATATAGGATATCAACCCTAAAGCCAACTTTAAATTCATCATTGAATTTTTCTATTCCACAAATGTACCTTTCCATCGATGAACTCCACCTTGAATCCTTTGTCTTCCATCGTCGAGATAGATACCAGGTTCTTCTTTAGATCGAGTACATAAATTACTTCTTGTAGATGAATGGTGTTACCTTGATTCAATTGAAGAGTAACATTCCCAACTCCCTTCAGAGGATAGGTGGCATTGTCTCCAAGGATAGTTTCCAAATTTATATCTTTTTCAATTAGATTTGAAAGAGATTTCTTATACACAATGAAGTGCCTTAGGGCACCACTATCAATCAACCAATTTCCCAAAGTGTCTCGAGGAGATGCAATGGAGAGGGAAAATATAAGATAAAATTCTTTTTTCTTTTGTATCAACAACATTAGATTCATCATACTTGGCATTTTTTCATCTCTTGGGAGAGCGACCATTTCCTTGTTGAGGATGTTGGAAAATACTTTGGGGGGGGGTGAACGAGTATTCCTTAGAAATTAGCACTTTTAAATTTTTTTCAGAGCATTAGTTGGTCTTCAATTATTATTAATGTTTATGTTGTAATAATAGTAAATAAAAGAACCCAGGAGCAACAAATATTTTAGGTGGAAAACCCCCTCTGGGTCAAGAACCACCGAACACCTTTCTAATAAATTCTTTAATCTTTAGCCCCAGTTGAAATGAAAGCAATAACTTCCTAGAATTCTAGAAAATCATTCTTCTCCAGCTCCCAGTGGATGGACGCTCCAATGCCCTATATTCTCAAATAATCAACTCAATGGATGCCCGAACACCTAATGAGCTACAACTCATCCTAGCACCACCCTACCACCCTGAAGTCAGGCTTGAACCTGTTGGTGACTTCATGCGCCATCCTAGCACCACCATACCACCCTATAGAAGAATAAAAGAAGAATGGACTAAAGGTCATAAGTATGCCGAGAAGAAATTAGTTTACATAGACTGTGAAGAGGAGGAAGAAAAGGATAAAAAAATGTCAAAATAAGAGGATATACACCACGAACCAACCCTAGAGAAACAAGAAATGAATCTAACTATATCTTGTAATGCATTGGCAGGAATTACCAGTCCTTAAACTCTCAAGATTGAATGACATATCAAGAAGAAAAATATTGAGGTAGTGAAAGCTCACATCGAGTATCGACAAAAAGTTGTCCAAATTTTAAACGATAACCTCACTTTAGCACAAAATCAAATGAAACAACATGCACATGAACATCAATGTGGAATAAGTTTTGATGTAGGTGACTGGGTATTTTTACGGATACAACCACACAAACAAAGGTCCCTCAAGCAAGCTAATAGGGATAAATTATCACAAAAGTACTATGGTCCTTACAATGTGTTGCAAAAGATTGTAGTTTTGACGTGGTTAAAACCCTCAAAGAGGGAAACAGTCCACGGCCTGAGCCAACGCAACCACTTCAGGCAATTTATTAATAAAAGAATGAAAATTTACATAAGCTTCTCTCGTGAATGATTAACCTACAAATGAGCCTCCATGCGCTTTAAATAGAAATCATAGACCAATCGGGTGTTAAGCCACGGATCAAGTGTCGGTAATACCGAGGAGAGAATGAACCGTTGGATCACTACATATCGTGACCGTCGGATTGTAATTTACAAATGTACATAGTAAAGAAACACACTTTACCTAACTCTATAGTAGACCAAGTTATACTTAACTATTCCTATGTGTCGGAATATCCTAACAGTTGTTACTATGGCATGCAAATTGGATCTCCCTGCATCTTCCCAAGTGCACCCAGTTTTCCATATTTCTTGTTTAAAGAAGGTTATAGGTGAAAAGCTCCAATTTCAAACAATATTATTGGGACTAGACAAGGAAGGAAAAATCATATTGGAACTTGAAGCAGTCACAGATACACGAACTCGACATCTACAAAATCGATCAATTTCAAAGTATCTCATCAAGTGGAAGATCTTACCCATCGAATATTTCACATGAGAGGATGAGACTTTTATACATAAACATCCATAACTACTCAAGCATTGAGGAAAACACTTTTTGAAGGAGAGGGTCAGCTTAGGTCCCTATACTACTAGTGTAGCTCATTACTGTTGTTCGTGAAACCTCCTTATTGTATTCGTGTGCCCATGTATTCCCCATATTCTTATTATTGTGCCCCATAGAATCCCACTATTGTTATTGTTGTTCCATTACAATATTATTTTTATGTAGGCTCTAATTATATTCTAACCCCTTACACTACTATATATAGAAATGAGGTCTTATCATTTCAATCATCCAAGAATTGTTCATTTGTGTAATGTAAAGGAGGTTCCCTCTCAAAGAGGCTAATTTTTAGGTCATTGATATATATATTCTTTGATTTTGTGAGTTGGTTGCATAACAACTTTGCTTGGCCTGTGAAGAGAATTATGTATCTATGCGTGTTTAACTAGATGGTGTTTGTGGAGTGAATATGTTGCTTCAGATGAGAAAGAGAATTTCGTAGGTGGAAATGTGAAGTGGAACTAACAGCCAAATAGATCCTTACCAACATTAAAGAGTGAACGAATTTGTAATGAAATTCTTGTTCACCCTGGAGCATGTTTAAATTGTTGCATTTTCATACATGCAAAACCCTCTAGAAAGGCATCGACCATATCTCTGATCCATAATTGGACTGCTAACGTAAGATGCATTGTCTCAAAGGTATGCATTGGATGGCCATTCTACTTAAGATGTAACCATTCTATTTAGTGAGTAGTCGTGGATGCTTTGAGAAGCAAGTGAGAAGTTTTTCCTTTTTATGTTGACTCTGCAAATACAAACTTATGAAAATGAAGTTGTAATTTCTCAAACCATTGTTCAATCCAAAGAAAATATTTGGGTTAATATTAATGAATCAATTATTGAATTATGGCCTTCAATTGAGATTATTTTTGAACGGGAAGAATTATTACTGAAATGAAAGGAGGCGGTGGCAGAAGTAAAGGAAGACCTCGACCAAAAACCAGGAGATGCTACAAAAATAATCAAGGTTCTGAATTCCAAGACAAAAGAAGAGCTTGCATAATATGGTTTTGAAGACAGAACTTAAGTTTTCTTGGAGGCGAGAAGGGTACATACTAAAAGAAATTTATTGCTACAACTGGAGAATAAATGTCATAATTTAGAGCTCCAAATTAAAAAATTTCACAGTTTAATTCATTACATGTAAAAGGACTTCCAAGTCTACAGGGTATAGGTAATAAATTAAATTCATTCGAAGAATATCAACAGAGATTATATGAGATAGAAATAGATAAATCTAAATTTGCTCAAATCAAAGGAATCATCACTGGAAAGGCTTTCATGGAAGGTCTTAGTTATGATTTATAAATTCAGCATGAGATCAAGCATTTTTTCATAACTAGGCCTACTTTTGAGAAATACACTTAAGTGGATGAATCATACGGAAGATTACTAAAGTTTTTTATTCTTGGTGAAAAATTATGGGATAAGTTGTGTGAACTCATCGAATGAGAGACAACGAGATTCCTGACAACAAAATACCAAGTTTTCAAGGACAAAGAATAGATTTCCAGGAACAACAAATATAACAACAACTTTATAGCTCTAGTCACCGCCAACAATCCTTGAATTATGTGCAAGATGTAAAAATAGTTCAGATTTCCTCTTTTCTAGTTCTATTTTTGTAATAAATCCAAATCAGTTTGGAAAAGATATTTTGTAATAAATTATGATTTTAAGTATAGATATTTTGATTAGAAACTCTATAAATACTTTGTAGTTTGAAGTAGGAAGGGTTGAACTCTTGTGATAAGCCATTGAGCATGATTGTAATTCTCTGAACTGTTTATGAGATTAATAGAAAGATTATGGACTCATTTTGAAGCACCTTGTGTTTTTTGTGAGTTTTCTTGTTTCTTATTATGTCTCCATCTTTATTTATTTCTACACATGCTTAAACTTAATAGGAAATTTGGGTAAGGTAATATTAAATATCAATCTTTCTGAAATCCCTTGAGAAGTTATAATCAATTATAGAGATTAATTAACTGAAACTATTTGTTTAAGTTCATTCCCTTGCATGATTTAATTGTTGCTTCCTATTATCTTTAAATATGCTTTGTTTGGTTGTAAAAGGATTTTACACACATCATCTATATATGAAAAGTTAAATATTCTATTTGACTAAGGAATCATATTTATCATCTTAGAGGCCTACCTTTCATAAACATTTTAATGCTTAATTCTGTTAAAGGTGAAGAATCGACCCTTTTATTATATCATAAATAATTAGGATTTGCATCTGTTTAACATTTTAAAGCATTGGTCATCCAAACCCAAATTAAAATGACATTTTAGATGCTTTGATATAGTTCCTTAGCCTAGAACTGTCTACAAAGGACAACATGAGATTTGGCGACTCCACTGGGAAGTTCATCCTCCGTCGTTGATCCGAGTGAGGGTGGCCTCAATCTTTTATCGTTGCTCAGACTTTATAACAACCTGACAAAACGTCAAATTGCTTTGTTTTATTAAAAATATATTAATTAATCATTGATTAAATAACATAAAAACAATTTCCCCGGATGCGGGTGTGTACTAGTGTGTTTAAGTTGATGGGACAGGGGTATAAGGGAAGCCACATGCCTACCATGCACGGAGGCGACTTGGAAGGCGGTGGCGAAGAACACCCCTGGACGGCAAGGTTAAATGCTATGGGACGGAAGCCAAGGAGCATTTACGCTCCGACCTCCTTCGGCTGCGTTGCAGAGTTTGGCTCTGCCCCACATTTGAATGCCTCATTAATGGCGGGCGACCCTCGAGGCAGAGTATGGAGTTTTATAAACAGCGGCAGCCCTTGCATCACCATACTCACCTGGGCAGGGTCCGGGGATCCCATTCCGTCATTGGTGCTGACAAATTCATGCCGTGGTCTGATTTCTTCCATCCCGGGTCTGTTGGTTTAGCTTGTTTACGCCCCTGTGGGAGCTTTGCATTTCAATTCGGCTCACGACTGCTCTGTCACCATGATAAGGACTCATCAGCGGATGTTGAGTCGTCGTGGCTCTAGTCATGGAGGGTGTTCGCGCCCCTCAGCCGAGGCGGAAACCCATTCTCCCTGTCACTGCCCTCATTGTCGCTGTCATTGCCACTACCCGCAACTAGGAGGTGCTAGATCTCTAAAGCACAACCAATTCATGGAGGCTAGCTCACCTGGGTCTTCGGCAGCTCCTTACTTCAGCTTTGCAATTTTTACCTTCAACAGCCCCCTGAACTGTCCAAGAATTAACTCCCACGTCTCTGTCCTCTTTATTGATGAAGCCCAGGGCGAGGGGGGATCCAGTGCTCCATCAGAATTCGAGGCCCCGGTTGACACAGCCACAACGTCCGAATTGCCCAAGGTGGAAAAGGGGAAGGGAACATAACTGCTAGACCCTCATCGAGAGAAGAATCGGGAGCAGCCAGAAGAGGCCGAGGCGAAAGCAGGCCAAGCGCAGGAAGAGGAAGAATATGGAGGTGCCCGATTGTGGAGGTGCCGGAGGACTAGTCTGCTGCCACGTCTCAGGTTCTGTAGCTCCGGTGGGATTTTGGTTCTTTCCTTTCTTTTGGTCATGTCCATCTGTCTAATTGTCTCTGGCTTGACTACGTGTCGATTATCTTTTCAGTCAGTGTGTCAAAGTGGCAATCTGCCATCACTGAGGCGTAGGGTCAGTTACAGTCTTGCTTGGTTATCAGTTTTGTGGGAGGTTACAGTTGTGCAAGGTTGTCTTTTTGTCCTCCCCTGCGTGGGAATGATTTTTTTTGGTCACAAACGCCCCTGTGAGGGCATGAATCAAGTAGCCCTCTCTCTCTGCTACATTTGGCTGATCCAGAATGCCACTCTTTCTCGCAGATGGATCTTTTAGACAGCATGCATGTAATTGTACTCTGGTTATTATGTATATAATAGAATAGTTTAATCGAGAAAAAAAAACATAAAAACAATTTAAAGAATAATACAGTGATAATGTGGCAACATTTAAACAAACTCACCTATTTCTTTGGGATTTCATTTTTGTTTTTTTGATATATATATAATTTCCCATTTTATTTCTTTTCTTTTTCTTTTTCTAATTTTTCAACATAAAAGAAATAGAAAATATTACATGTTGAAAAAAAGTTACAACAAATCCCTTATAATCCATTTCCCAAAACTACCCTTCTGATGTAACCTTCCTTTGATGTAATCTTCCTTTTATTTATTTGGGTTGTGGTCCATACGCCCATAACATTATTTCCATTGTTCTAAAATATAATATTAGTTGGTTACCACATTATACCCATTATATACCATTTCCCAAAACCACCATTTTGATGTCACCCTCATTTAATTTATTTGGGTTGTGGTCCACACCCACAAAGCACCATCCTACTGCACCATCCTTCAAAACTCCCCATGTAACTACCATTTTTTTAATCTAAGTCCCTCTTATAGTGAAAGCTCACACATCCTCAATGCTCTATTGTTTAAATGCAACATTGGCCTCCCTTTAATATAATACCAACTTACTCTTTTTCCTTCTGCTACCTTATCCATACTACATTTAACCCATTTCCTTTCATTATATATACATTTTTTAATGATGGAGCTTCCCTTAACTTGTCACACACTCATTTTTTAGTAATTAAATTTTCTTTAAACTCCTCCATGCGCAATATTGGTTGCCACATCATTCACTCTCTATACAAAGGTGACACATGGCATTGGCACATCACCTTCTTTCGACTTCAATAGTATTAAGTGATAGGTGACAAAATGTCACTTGACGACATTACCAACTAAGTTTAAAATGGAAAATTCATGGAAATTGTCACATTAGCTTAATAGCTACATTGAACACCTAGTCACCACTACCAATTTAGTAGTCATCGTACTTACAAGATACAAGAAGAATAAAATCATAAAGTGCTACAAGACACTTCACCCTAGGGATTAATTGTTACTTTTTCTAGGTAAAATTCAAATTACCACAACTTTACCATATAAACACATATGTGGGTGCCATACTTGTCATGCCATGTATTTTTTTAGCATTTTGAATAGCTCGTTTGAGAATTTTTTTGAAGTCTGATGTAGCCAAAATTGATACTTTGACATATAAGTAGGGATCATTTTGATTTATTTTTTTAATCTTGGTAAGAATACATTTTTACTATAAAGTGTTTTATTTTATTATTATTATTAAATTAAATTTTTCTAGATTTAAAGTGGCATAGATTATTTTAGCTCATTTTGCATTATGTTTTCTACTTTTATTTTTAAATGGAAAACCATATGGCCAAATCTATGGCAAATATAGCACTCCACATGGCCAAGATATGAAGTAAGAGGACCAAATCTAATACTACTCATTCCAGATCTAAACCATGCATGAAATGCTTCTCTTCTCCAACGGTTAGACCTGCAATATGTTGCATTATGGCCAAATGAGTGGCATGGGTTACAATAACCATAAAAATCACAAGTACACCAATTGCACATACTTCTTTGCTGTTGGAATTGTTGGAATCTCTATTGATATGGTCTATATGTTTTTCTCCAACAATTTGTTGCAACATGCCCAAACTTGTGATAGCTGTAGCATTGTATCTCACGCATAAAAAGAATAAAAGGACTCTGCTTCCTTTGAAATATTATATTTATGTCAAGATTATCACTAGGAGAAAAATATTTTCTGATTGTTGGAGCTCCTTGAGATTTTCTTCTCTGTTGTTGGTTTTGTTGCTTGACCAGTTGCTAGTTTTGCTTGATTTTCCACTGATGGTTCTTTTGATTGCTATTCAGTTGCTGGATCTGCTTCTTGGTTCCTTGGATCTCACTTTTGCTGCTGGTATTGTTTGTTACAGTTTTATTGGGTTATTCTTTCTTGGTTTTGCCTGCATGCAAACTAGATTCACGCTTTTCAAATCCAAGACCAGATTTATCCAATGGTGATTTTTGGATCTCAAATAAATTATCTAAGGCAACAATGCGCTTCTCCATTTTTTGTTGCTTTCTCAATAAACAATTTCAGCTTCTAATTTCTCACATTCTTCTACCTTAGCTTGATATTGTTTCCTCATTCCTTCCTCATCTCTTTCAAATTCTACAATTTTAACTTTTAAGATGAAAATCTCTTCCTTGATCTTGGCCTCCTTACCATCACAAATCTACAATAATTTTTCTTAATCCTTGCATGCAATTGTTAGTCTAGAAATCTCGGCTCTAAGACTCTTAATATTATTCTCATCTTCACTAGTAAATGCAACATGATAAAAATTTGAATCCTCAAAATTGTAACTCAAAAGAAAATAATTAATAGTTATACTTTGGATTCATTTTGCTGCAAAACCTTTGGTTCTTGATCTTCTAATGTTTGCACTTTATTTTCTAAACCATTTGCACTAGGAAGACGAGACTCTTGTGGTATTTGCACATGAGTGCATGATGTAGCGGCCGGTTTGCACGCACCCTGGCCGCGTTAGAATCTTGTGGAGCTGCGCGGATGCTGCAGCCTATACGGTTTTGTGGCGCATATTCCGATGATGGCGAATATTCCGATTGTATGTTAGATTCGATGTGACTGTTATCAGCATTGTCTGATAAGTATACAATGTAATAAAAAGAGGGCCCTATAACTAGCCCCTCCCTTTAAAAAATATATATAGGTTGGTATTTAAATATTTTATTTAGCATAAATATATTTTTTTAATATTAATAATTTATTTTTTAAACTTAAATTGGGATTTAATTGATATCAATAAGATAACCAACATGGATTGCTTTTAAATTTGTTTGGGAGATAAATATTTAAAAATTCATGTTAACATTTAAAAAAAAATCTATTTATAAAAATAAAAACAAACATGTCAACAGATTTGATTCTCTAAAATTATTTTATTATTAATATTCCTAATTATGTTAAATAATTATTTGTTTTTAAAGTTAAACTAAATATTAATATTTTTAATGTTTTTAAAATTTTAAATTAAATTTTGAGGTCACTCGTCAAAAATATTACATTTACTCAACCAATATTTGATCAGCTTTCCATATAAAACTGAAAAATGGAAAAACTATATACACCCATTTCACCTGGGAATGAATCATGACACCATCAAATAGTCGCAATTCCCCTAAATGCCTTACCGGGAATTGCGCTAGGTTGAAAGCCCACATTTACAAAGAACTTATTTGCGGGTACCCTGACTTATAACACTTAAAAAAATTGAAAATAAACAGCACCCGTTTAAAACCCAAAAAACTTTCACCTTAAAACTTGATTGAAACCTGTGAATTATGTCCCTTAAAGGAGGGTTGGATAGAGATTTAAGCACTGGGAGACACTGGGGCATCAAACTGGGAAACTGGGAGACTAAATGTGTTCCTGCAGAGAGGGCATTGAAGTTCAGAAAGTTCCGAATGAAACCAATAAAAAATGCAGGTCGCATGAAAAAGGTGACTGCAAGGCAATCGTTTTGTTGCCCATTCGGTGGACAGCGTCTCCTGACATATTGCGCATATCAATGTGTCGCCCTCGCCATCATCTTTAATGGTTACGGTTTCTGAAGAGTCAACAGCGGCCATAGCAGCGGCAAAGGGATAGCTCCTGTAGAGAGCAAGGAATTGGTCTCTTAAATTAAGATTGAGATCGAAATGTTCGACTCTCAATTGTATAGAATTAGCAGTATTACTATCGTTTTCCAAGAGTTGCAGTACCCGATTACAATCTGCAAAACTTCCACTCCATACAACTTGTTGGCTCCACACATTTCCATCGAGGCGGCCCCAATCTACGATAATTCTCAGCAAAACAAGGTTGATGTTTTCAGCCATTGCATCCTGGATATTCCTTTGGCCACTGTAGTTGAGAGGACGCCATTCAGACTTGGGTTTCTGTCCAATGTCATCTAATTGACGTACGTACACATTATCCCAAACACTCTCGAATTCCCAGTCATCCCAAAAATTATCTTCGCTATCTCCAATCCCTCTAAACGTTACACTAGAGATCAGGTGCTGTTGAACGGGGTCTTCGTTTTGGGTGGATGCCCCTCCTTCATGTGAACGGCCATCAGCTGTACTTGTTAGAGTAGAAGGTACATATTCTTCCATTTCCCATAAGATCATGTCTCTATTTATTGTGTTGTCCATGTGACGCCCAACCCTCTCAAAAATTTCTCTAGCAAGATTGGTATTATCATTATCGCTTACATTTCGTGATTCCTCCATCTGGTCGCCTTCTCAAAGAGTTTGCGAATATACCCTGAGAGAGCGCGATACAAGACTTTCTTCCGATAACTGTAATGCTTTATATATTTATACTATCCTTTCAGAGTTTGTAACAACTGTAATGCGTTATATATTTATACTATCGTTTTAGAGTTTGTAATAACTGTAATGCTTTATATATTCGTTTTAGAGTTTGTAATATAGTTGTGTTATCTTTCGCAGGCCGACTAGAAGAATGACTAGCTTTTAGTCTGCCTTCAATTGAGCCTCAAACATAATTTGTTTGCGGTGGCTTACCTTTCATTATTCCAACTCTTTGCAACCATTTAAGTCGTTTATTTAGTCACTGAAATCACATAGCGTATACGCATTAATGATTCTTAAACGATTAGTTAATTCGAAAATTTTTATAGCTTTTTGTTATTAGTATAGTTATATTGTTGGGTAATTTGAAAATGTTTATAGGTTTTTATTATTAGTATAGTATTATTAATAGGGTGGTTAAAATAGGTTAGATTAATATTATTTTTTTATTTTTTAATTTTAATTATTGGTGTATTGGCTTATGGAAGGTTCAAAGTGATTTTGATTGAGATATTTTAACAATTTTATTAATATTGTTGAGTAAGTTGATAACTAGAATATTCTGGTAGGATTAGTGGAACATAGCAAGAGTCATACTATAGTAAAATATGGTAAAATTATATTTCAGAAATAAATGATTAATTGTGGTGGCTATGGTTGTGCATGTTAAACTAGGCTTTACTTGAAATTATGTCTTTACATTGCTCTCTATTTAAGCTTTTGCGATGGTCTGCCTCTTAATGTGGTCATGATGATGAACCACACTTGTTCGTAAAAAAAAATTTCTCATGTGATTTCTACAGAAAGACTTTGTTTAAATAGTTGAATATGGTTAACAATTTTTCCTCTAGTTGATTGTGGTTGGACATTTTGAACATGGTTGACAATGAATAACTATGATTTTAGGCTATCATATAAACCAAGGGAAGAGATCTTTTAGCCTAGATCTAAGGATACATTTTTGTGGCCAATGTTCAAAGTTGGGCACCTAAAGTGTTCTCCTTTTATATATTCTCTCATTAAATAACATATCACCACAACACACAATGGGTTGTAATTAATAACCTTTAAGACAATTACATGGATCCAAATTTCAAAAACTGGAGGACACCTTATAAAAATTATTAGATTTCTTAGGGTTAAAGGACCTTAGACATAAAATATTCTACTCATTAAAAGAAAAGGGAAATTATGTATGCTACTCTTACATCAAACTCCTAGAAAATAAAATATTTCATGGACACATGTCCATGAGACATTAAATATTTATGCCATGTTTTTGCATCTCTCAAGGAATCATAGAGGTTCATCTTTAGTTAGAAGTCCCTTAGACTTCACCAAATACTCATAGAAATCTTTTTTTTATTCTCACTTTGCAATTCTTTGATTGAGCATATGCTCTATGTGAAACTCTTTGAAAGTGGGTAATTGCTTGTTCCATCGAATCCCTTTTGCATCTTTCCCATCCTCTACTTCAAGTTCTCTATGGGGATGAACTTGTACAACATTAAATATAGGAGAGAGCCTTCTATCACCTGGTATGTCATATTGATATCCATTTGCTAATAACTTTCTAAATTTTCTTCAACTTTAGCTTATTATACTCAACTTTTGAAAACCCTTATCTTCTCAAAAGGACTTTAAGTGATGGCCAACTCCAAAGCTCACTTCTCTTTCTTCGATATCCTAACTTTTTATATACTTTTGGCTACTTTCTTGTAGCTATTATTTAATTTGTTCATGTATACTCTACAAGACTATGACGACTTACTCTACACTAGCTCTTCCAACTTCTTATTTTCCCAAATTTCTAAGTACAAAGCTCAGACATTCCATACTGATTGATTTCCACGACGTGATAAAACTCAAGATTCTATTGTTTTCCTTTAACATATTGATAAATTCTACATTTATCCACAAACTTCCTCAAAATGAATTAATTAGTTATTTCCAAGTAGCTGTTAAGAGTAAATTCTATTTTAATTCACAATTTAATTCAAGGACAAATTAAATTGGAATATTCTTTTTGCCACATTTCAACACTCCCTCTCAACAAGAAAGGGATTATTTGCCACCTTGATCATGTCTCTATGGAACTCGAATTTACACTTTGACAATGCCTTTGTCAAAATGTCAACATACTGCAGAAACATGATCCTCCCAACCTGTGAAAAGCCATGGGAAACAAAGGCTATAAATGTGGGAATTGAATGGTAGAGTCATGAATTCCTACAATTTTGTTTCACAATGTCAACACAACCACCTCTCCACCTCCTTCAAGGACACCTCTCACATCAAAGCATCATTTTGATCTCGAAGAATTACACAAGGAATGGGGGTTGTTATGCATCAAATTTCCTCATCTCTATGTGGAGATTGATTAGTAAGAAGTGTTTGATAATAGGTCACCGATTCCTACTCATTTTCACAATGCTGAACCAAATGTTGACTGTCATGGGAGGATAGCACAGGAAATCATATTGTGTTGGAATCACTTGATCATTGCCTTATATAATAATTTAGTATTGTGCTCACCCTCTCTAAGCAACTAAACTTGGGACCTCTATTAGCATAAAAAATCCTCTTTCTTTTAGTGTTTCTATGGCTAGTTAATATTTATTCCATGTACTTTAATAATTTCTTTTAATTTCCCATTTTGGATAATTTGTTGTTAGATCAGTTGCATCCTACTTTCCAAGGCTTTCTTATTTAAAATAACATTTCCAACTTCTTTCCTATTCTAATAATTGATCTTCATTTTTAGCTCCTTAAATGTGTGCTTCTTGTTCATACCATGGATCTTAATTCCCTCCAATAGCCACAACATTTCCCTTGGAATCCCAAACCTAAAAGGGCTATTATGGGGCCCTATCTTCAGATCCAAATCCAGTTGGATTAGCCAATTGTTTAAACCCAACCCCACTAGAATAACAACTTCAACAAATAGGTATTTGTTAGTCAAATCTTTAGATACTAAAAATTTCTCTAACCACCTCACTACTTGGTGCATACCCACCCCATTATTTGTAGTGTCGTGTCATGTATCAAAGCCCTAAATTATCTGATCCCTTCTTTATTTTATTCAAGAGATGCAATTGAATTGTAATCTCCGCATATTATCATCCACATGTGAAGATATGATCCATAATTGTTCCAAGAAGGCTACCCTCTCTATCCAGATATGGGAACCATACCCCAACAAACACTCATTTCTTTTGAGCAAAGCTACTACAACCATCCAAATAGGATTCAATAATGGGCTATCCAATATGGTAAGACTACCTCCAACTGCTTCCTAAAAATGGCTAGTCCTCTAGCATTGCCTTTGGCATCTACGACCATGACTACACATTCCTTCCCAAAATGAGCTACAATATTACAAATTTTCTTATAGAAAATTTGTTGCATTCATGTAATTGAAGACTTTTCCTTGATTACTCTAAAATACCTTTGTTTTCTGAAGATATTTATGGTAGTGATATTCCAAGAGATGGTTTTCATTGCAAAAGTTGTTTGATGGAAAAAAATACCTCAATGAGGGGCATGATTTTCATTGACCATCTATTTTCCTACTATTTGAAAGGCTCCTAGAGCTTCTTTTCTCCAGTATTTAAGTGGTCACTCTATAAACCCCCATTTATGAAAGACAAATAACTTAGTAAATACAATGATAATTTTTTTTAAGCAATTATGACTAATATTATTACTTTATTAAATTTTGAACATACCCAATACTTGTACTAAAAATAATCAAACATTTAGTTTCAATAAACATTTATTTTAAATATAAAAATGACATGTAAATAAATATGAATTAGAGTTGAGAGTGATAAATTAGAAAAATAAATAAAATATTATTATTTAGATATACATATATATGATTAAAAAATTATAAAAATTATTATGTCTTAGATATCCATATTAATATTAATATACTTTAATATACTATATGTCAATAAAAAATATTTTTTGATATAAATCAAAATAAATCAATTGCAGCATACTCCGAAAAAATTCAAATTATAGTTGAATCCATGTAACAGTTCAAGAAAAAAAAAACTTATAATTTTCCGCGGTTGTATCAACATATATAACCATCAAGATCTGTTATGCAGTAACCGACATACTGCTCTACTTGCATTGACCCAGTAAACATTAAAACACTATCTACAATTCACAATATGTTTAAATTATTTCAATTCAGTTACTGGAAATGAAGAATCTTAATATTATCAAGGATTCAGAATATGTTTAAATTATTTCAATTCAGTTACTGGACATGAAGAATCCTATGTCCCAGGCAAAATGGTTATGAAGTTCTTTTGTTGGAAGAACATAGAAGGAAGTAAACAGAGGGAAGGTGGTAATTTAAAAGTAAGGCAACAATTGTTAGTATTCATAATGGTGTACATTTCTAAGAACTATTCATGGTTTAATGTATAGCATTACTCATAATAACTGTAAAAGTTTTTGAATCATCATTGATATCATGAATTTCCTGTCACTCACTATGGAAACACTTTGGAATCAGTAAGATAACCAACATGGATTGCTTTTAAATTTGTTTGGGAAATAAATATTTAAAAATCCATGTTAACAAAAAAAAAATTCTATCTATAAAAATGAAAACAAACATATCAACAGATTTGATCTCTAAAATTATTTTATTGTTAATATTCCTAATTATGTTAAATAATTTTTTGTTTTTAAAGTTAAACTAAATATTAATATTTTTAATGTTTTTAAAATTTTAAATTAAAGTTTGAGGTAACTTAGTCAAAAATATTACATTACTCAACCAATATTGCTCAAGCTTTTCATATAAAACTGAAAAATGGAAAAACTATATATACACATTTCACCTGGGAATGAATCATGACACCAATAAATAGTCACAATTCCCCTAAATGCCTTACCGGGGATTGCCCTAGGTTGAAAGCCCACATTTACAAGAACTTATTTGCGGTCACTGTGACTTATAACACTTAAAAAAATTGAAAATAAACAGCATACGTTTAAGAACCCAAAAAAATTCACCTTAAAACTTGATTGAAACCTGTGAATTATGTCCATTTAAGGACGGTCGGATAGAGATTTAAGAACTGGGAGACATTGGGGCATCAAACTGGGAAACTGGGAGACTAAATTTGTTCCTGCAGAGAGGGCATTCAAGTTCAGAAAGTTCCAAATGAAACCAAGAAAAAATGCAAGTCCCATGAAAAAGGTGACTGCAAGGCAATCGTTTGTTGCCCATTCGGTGGATAGCATCCCCTGACATATTGCGCATATCAATGTTTCGCTCTTGCCATCATCTTTAATGGTTACGGTTTCAGAAGAGGCAACAGCGGCCATAGCAGCGGCTAAGGGATAGCTCCTGTAGAGAGCAATGAATCGGTCTCGAAAAGTAAGATTGAGATCGAAATGTTCGACTCTCAATTGTATAGAATTAGCAGTATTACTATCCCGATTACAATCTGCAAAACTTCCACTCCATACAACTTGTTGGCTCCACACATTTCCATCGAGGCGGCCCCAATGTATGATAATTCTCAGCAAAACATTGTTGATGTTTTCAGCCATTGCAGCCTGGATATTCCTTTGGCCACTGTAGTTGAGAGGACGCCATTCAAACTCAGGTTTCTGTCTAATGTCATCTAATTGATGTATGTACACATTATCCCAAACACTCTCTAATTCCTGGTCCTTATCCCAAGCATTCTCTAATTCCCAGTCACTATCTTCGCTATATACTTCAATCCATCTAAATGTTACACTAGAGATCAAGTGCTCTTACGTTACACTAGAGATCAGGTGCTGTTGAACGGGGTCTTCGTTTTGGGTGGATGCCCCTCCTTCATGTGAAAGGCCATCAGCTGTACTTGTTAGAGTGGAAGGTACATATTCTTCCATTTCCCATAAGATCATGTCTCTAATTATTGTGTTTTCCATGTGACACTTAACCCTCTCAAGAATTTCTCTAGCAAGATTGGTATTATCATTATCACTTACATTTCGTGATTCCTCCATCTGGTGGCCTTCTCAAAGAGTTTGAGAATATATCCTCAAAGAGCGCAATACAAGACTTTCTTCTGATAATTGTAATGCTTTATATATTTATACTATCCTTTTAGAGTTTGTAATAACTGTAATGCTTTATATATTCATTTTAGAGTTTGTAATATAGTTGTGTTATCTTTCGCAGGTTGACTAGAAGAATGACTAGCTTTTAGTCTGCCTTCAATTGAGCCTCAAACATAATTTGTTTGCCATGGATTACCTTTCATTATTCCAACTTGTTGCAACCATTTAAGTCGTTTATTTGGTCACTGTTTAAAATCACATAGCTTACAAGTTCGATCTACTGAACTAGTCTATAATCTGGTTATCATGGAAGGTTGGGAATACCTTTTTTTTGGAGAGTCCAATCTCAATCAGACTTGTGGGGTTGGAAAGAAGGCTCCGAGTTATACCACGGGAAGACATTTCAAACCTTGGGGATCCATATACAATAGATTCAATATCAAGCTCCTACAAAGTGAAAAAATGTGTCTAGTTTTTTAAAAATTGCATACTTCTGTTTGAAAAATTAGTTTGACATAATTGAAAGGGCATAGTGAAGCATATATATAATTTTTTATTTGGAAATGACTCGAAGCAAGAAAATAGAAACACCTAGTAAGCAATCAAAAAGCTCTACCATGACCCCTAAAGAAGAGGAATAAATGCAACATTATATATCAAAATTACAAGACCAAATGCAACAAATTTATCTGTCACAAAATGTAACATAAACCATCAAGCTATGATCAACAAGATCAATGAAATAGAAGAAAAATTGAATGGAAACATGGAATAGGTGAAGAAATATGTTGAAGGTTTGAAGGAAATTGGGACAAAGTCACTACAAGAAAAGCTTTCTAATGGTGAAAAGGTAGTAGAGGAAACTCATGATGAGAACAAAAGATATCTTAATCATGATTTCATAGAACCTAATGTTGGATTGAATATCAACCATATTCCAAAGACTAATATGAGGAAGTTTGATTGAAGGATACTGTAACATGGATACTACAAATGGACAATATTTGGATCTCCATAATTTCAAAAGCACACAAAAGGAGTGTATTGCAACTTTATATTTAGAACCCAATAAGTTTGTATGGTATTGATGGCTTTTATTTTGTAAACAAATTGCCACCTAGTCCATTTTTATGGAGGAATTGATAACGCATTATGAGGATACAAAGTGAAACACATTCTTTTTCTTATTGATAAATCTCAAACAAAAGGGATCAATGGTAGAGCACATTGAGGACTTCCAAAAATTGAATATAAGGGTAAACAATATTCTAGAGGAGCATAGGGTTGATGTCTTCATAGGGAATTTGAAGGATAAAATCCAACATCTAGTCGCCTTTCAGAACCTGATTCATTGGAGAAGGCATTTAGGTTGGGAAGAAAAAATGAAAGCAAAATTATGGCAACAAGTTTGCCACTAATAACTATAAAGATAGCAGTCATGTTGTTGCTCCTAGCCTCCCATAACATACAAGGTTGACACCACAACAATTGGAAGAAAAAATAGAAAAAGGTATTTGTTACAATTGTGATAGAAAATACACTAAAGGTCATGAGTGTGCCGAGAATAAATTAGTTTACATAGATTGTGAAGAGGAGGAAGAAAATGATAAAAAAATGTCAAAATAAGAGGATATACACCATGAACCAACCCTAGAGAAACAAAAAATGAATCTGACTATATCTTGTAATGCATTGGCAAGAATTACCAGTCCTTAAACTCTCAAGATTGAACGACATATCAAGAAGAAAAATATTCAGTTAGTGAAAGCTCACATCGAGCATCAACAAAAATTTCTCCAGCTTTTAAAAGATAACCTCACTTTGGCACAAAATAAAATGAAACAACAGGCACATGAACATCAATGTGGAATAAGTTTTGATGTAGGTGACTGGGTATTTTTACGGATACAACCACACAAAAAAAGGTCCCTCAAGCAAGCTAAGAGGGATAAATGATCACAAAAGTACTATGGTCCTTACAAGGTGTTGCAAAAGATTGTTACTATGGCATGCAAATTGGATCTCCCTGCATCTTCCCGAGTGCACCCAGTTTTCCATATTTCCTGTTTAAAGAAGGTTATAGGTGACAAACTCCAACTTCAAACAATATTGTTGGGACTGTAAAAGGAAGGAAAAATCATATTGGAACTTGAAGCAGTCACAGATACACGAACTCGACATCTACAAAATTGATCAATTTCAAAATATCTCGTCAAGTGGAAGATCTTACCCATCGAAGATTTCACATGAGAGGATGAGAATTTTATACATAAACATCCATAACTACTCAAGCGTTGAGGAAAACACTTTTTGAAGGAGAGGGTCAGCTTAGGTTCCTATACTACTAATGTAGCTCATTACTATTGTTCGTAAAACCTCCTTATTGTATTAGTGTGCCCATGTATTCCCCATATTCTTATTATTGTGCCCCATAGAATCCCATTATTGTTATTGTTGTTTCCTTACAATATTATTGTTATGTAGGCTCTAATTATATTCTAACCCCTTAGACTACTATATATAGAAAGGAGGTCTTATCATTTGAATCATCCAATAATTGTTCATTTGTGTAATGTAAAAGAGGTTCCCTCTCAAAGAGGCTAATTTTTAGGTCATTCATATATAAATTCTTTGATTTTGTGAGTTGGTTGCATAACAACTTAGCTTGGTCTTTGAAGGAAATTATGTATCTATGTGTGTTTAACTAGATGGTGTTTGTGGAGTGAATATGTTGCTTCGGATGAGAAAGAGAATTTCGTAGTTGGAAATGTGAAGTGGAACTAACAACCAAATAGATCCTTACTAACATTAAAGAGTGACTGAATTTGTAATGAAATTCTTGTTCACCCAAGAGCATGTTTAAATTGTTGCATTTTCGTACATGCAAAACCTTCTAGAAAGGCATCGACTATTATGAAACCATCTCGCAAAAAGTTAAAAAAGATAGATCAATGCCTCAGAATTCAGCCTCTTCGAGGGGGCAACCTCCTTTATATTACACAAATGAATGATTCCTTGATGATTCAAATGAAAAAACCCCCTTTCTATATATGGGAGTCTAAGGAGTCACAATATAACCTAGCTGACCTAACAATAATAATATAAAGCCACAAAAATAACAATAGAGGGATTCTATGGGGCACAGTAATAACAATATGGGGGTAATAGGGGCACAACAATATTAATAAGGGATACAACTACAATAGTAATGGGGTAATCACTAGTATTATAGGGACCTAACATGCCCCTCTCCTTCAAAAAAGTGTTATCCTCAACGCTTGAGTAATTCTGGATACTTCTGTATAAAATTCTCATCCTCCCATGTGGAATCTTCAGCACATAAGTTCTTCCACTTGATAAGATAATCCGAAATTGATCGATTTCGTAGCTGTCGAGATCTTGTTTCTGTGACTGCTTCTGGTTCGAATATAATTTTTCCTTCGTCATCAAGTTCTGGCAATATTGTTTGAACTGGGAGCTTGCCGCCTATAACCTTCTTTAAACATGAAACATGGAAAACTGGGTGCACTCGAGAAGCTACAGGAAGCTCCAATTTGCATGCCATCGTACCCATCTTTTGCAACACCTTGTATGGACCATAATACTTTGGTGATAATTTATTATCCTTCTTAGCTTGCTTGAGAGACATTTGTTTATATGGTTGTAGCCATAGGAATACCCAATCACCTACATCAAAACGTCTTTCGCTGCGATTTTGATATGCCTGTTGTTTCATTTTATTTTGCGCCAACACGAGTTTATCCTTTAAGAGTTGGAGGACTTTTTGTTGATGCTTGATGTGGTGTTCCACTGCTTGAACCTTAAAATTTTCTCTTAAATATGATGTGATGGATGGTAGCTGATATCCATAAAGTGCCATAAATGGGGTCATTTTTGTTGCTGTATGCAAGGAATTGTTATACCACCATTCAGCCAGAGGCAACCATTTGACCCATTGTGTCTGTTTATCAGATACAAAGCAACGAAGATATCTTTCCAAACATTTTTTTACTATCTTAGTTTGCCCATCAGATTGAGGATGATAAGATGAGCTATAAGCTAACTGAGTACCGAGACAAGAAAATAATTCTATCCAAAAATTTCCAGTGAAAATGGGATCTTTGTCACTTACAAT
>APFE030350547.1:0-42798 GCA_000404065.3 Pinus taeda
GCGTTTCCCCGTTTCCTCAAATTTGGGGAGGTCGCGTTTCGTATCGCTTCCCGTTTCGGAAACTCGTTTCCGTTTCCCTGTTTCGTGCAACTTAGAGCTTGAGCAACATAAGTAAATTTGATGTGCAAATGAATACATCAATTGGGAAGCTCTTCCTCCTTATACCTTCGTGGGCCTTCCTTTACTCATGTGGGCCCCTCTCCAAGCCATCCGATTCCCATCCAAGGCAATTTGAATTTACCAAGTGTGTTTTCCCACGTGGCTGGCCCCTACCTTCCACTAGCAATCTAATTCAATCGTTCTTTCTCCTAAGTTCCTAATTCAAAAATGCTTGGGTTTTTTTACTTATCAAAATTTATGCAAAATTGTGGAGAGACCAAAACTTGTTACAAATTTTATTTGGGAAGGGACATGACAATCTATTTACATCATACCTACCATCATTGCCACATGGCAAGGCCTTGACTAACAACTCTATCTATCCACAAGATCAGAGCACAATGCTAGCGACACCAATGACTGACAAACACTATCATTATTATCTCTCAAGGAACATACCCCACTTAAGTGTTCACAGGGTATGTCCTTCTAGGAATATTCTTATCTTGGATTCCCAATCCTCAAAGAATTTCGGTCCTCTATGACTATTCTTATTGTAATATTCCTAATTAGCCATGGCTAATTGGAATATTTGATTTTGTCCGATTTTTGCCTTCTATAGTTACTTGTAAAGAAAAAAGTGAGGACAGGGGAAATAACTTAATTTTTGAATAAAAAGTCACTTCCTAGTAGCACAACGTTGTGACTTAAGGGGGAACCAAGGGGGCCAAAGGAGGACGCAGAAATGGGGCCCACGCAGACACATGGAGGGACTGCGCAGGAGGGAAGGAATACGTGGCAAGAAGGGGATCACGCAGGAGAAGGTGAGCCTAGGGATTGTGAGAGGCAGAGGCTATAAAATAGAGAGGAACCCCCTCATTTTGGATGATTCAATAATGTGCATTTTGAGCTAGTCGTTTTGACTTCTACGCACGCTAGATGTTTAGCTAGTCTGCAGCACTGTTTAGTGCATTGAGTGTCTCCGTTCAGAGATCTCACCCCTAGCCCTGGGTGACTTCGAGTGCCTGCTCGGGCAAGGTATTTCCTTTGGCATTTTAGCAGTAGTTTTATCAGCATTCCAATAGTAGTTTCAGCAGTGTTTTGGAGGACTGCGCAGCACTGGGAGAGGAACGTAGTTCTTTCTGGCAGCAGGGTTGTATTGGGGTTTTTGCAGGAGGATTCATGCTGGGTGATTGAGCAGGGGACCAGCCCTTGCCTATTCAGGAAGTGTTTAGAGGGGTTTCCTTTAGTGGCAGAGCAGAGCATTGAGAAACTACGCAGAACCCCAAGGGGGTGATTTTCGAGGGTCAACGATTCCAGGAGAGCTTTCTGGGTTTTTGGAGTAGAGCCCGATTCCAAAGTTTCAACATTTTTTGAGGGGAGCAGCCCCAAATCATTATTTGTTTTCCAGCAGCAGCAGCAGCATAGCAGTTCTCCAGCAACATCCACGTAGAGAGGCCATTCCTTCTTATTCTGAGAGTATTTCTTCACTTGCCTTGAGCAATTCGAGGTGCCATCTGTCTGATCACCTCTTGTACTTCTTTTATTGCTCAGTATATTAAAATGGCTTAGCATTCTCGCTGCATTTCTTGAGTATCTGCTTATATTTCCTGTTTACATTAGTACACGTTGTACCACTGTTATTTTGTTATTTCTGGGTTATTATATCATTTTGCACATATTTGGTTGGAGATTTTGCTGGGGTTTGGGGAATATTCTAGGTTGGGGATATTACAGTGGTATCAAAGCATAGATCTGGCTTAACCTATGGAGCTAGCAATCTATGACACTGGGGAAAAACCCTACATTTGTTACAGAGGGAGGAGATACAGAGACACTGGACGTAGGTTGGAGAATACCTACAGAGAGGGAGACTGCGTTCCGATGGTGGACGCAAAACAAGAGGAGCTGGTGGTTGACACAGAACAGAAAGAGCCGGTGGTGGATGCAGAGTAGATGGCAGACGAGGACGAGAAAAGATTTGCGGATATGCTCCTCAAATCAGTGCAGGATCTATTGAGGCAGATTGAGGTGATGGGGCAGAGATTCACGGCAGTAGAGCCCAGACAGCGTGAGAGCCCACGAGTTTTTCAGATTGGTGAGGGATCAGGTGCATCCCATCATTTGCCAGAGCAGCGTGATACTGCACAGTAGGTGGCCTCGCATGCCCCTACACGTTCTACCATGCCCACGTTCCTAGAAGCAGACACGGGGGTCGAAGCCCAGTAGGAGACAGAGCCCGACCATATGGGCGATTTTGCAGAGTACCAGGCATATGGGCAGGAGTTCAGGGATGCCCTTTCATTCAGAGACTTTGTTCAGCTCTAGCGGGATAGTAGGCCCCGCGATCATCACAGAGGAAACCGACATTACCATGATGGTGACACCCACCATGTAGCGAGTAGCAACATTGCATTTGGATGGCGAGGCCCAGGATTGGTGGTTTCACGGGATGATTACACTCAGGCACTCTACAGCGACGACATATGTGGAGTTTACTAGGAGATTGATGAAGCGATTTGATCGGAGGGATCCAGAACAACATTTTATTCAGTTGACGAGGCTCAAACAGACAGGGAGCCCAGAGACCTACATTGCAGATCTCTTAAGGGTCTCCGTGATGGTGCCAGACATATCCACGGCACGGAGGGTCTATATGCATGTTGAGGGGTTAGCAGAGCCACTTCAGGGTCTAGTCCGATCCGCTAGACCAGCTACGCTCCAGGACGCTATTAGTAGGACCCGGGACTTACAAGATGTCTTACCCCAGACCCGAACACCTTACCCCCAAAGACAACCTTTTAAGTCCAAGGGGAAGGATATGAGGATTCCACCTCCAAAGGGGAATCCAGGACGAATACAGATCGAGGATGATGTCAAGAGGGAGCTGAAGAAGAAGCGGTTGTGCTTCACATGTCAGGAGCCATGGGCACCAAGGCATAGATGTGCTGCTGGTAAAGCACATTTTATTGAGGTCTTCTCTGAGAGCAGTGGAGAAGAGGATGATGATGTGGAGGCAAGAGATAACCATGCCATACAGGGACCTTTGCCACCTCCACCGCCAGCAGCAGGTGATGCATCTTTTGCACCTATCGGAGGGGCCCTTGCAGCATTGCGAGGAGTTCCCAAGTATCTGAAACTACGCGTACGAGGGACAGTACGTGGCCAGTGGGTATCAATTTTGGTTGATAGTGGGGCAACCCACAACTTCATCGATGCACAGATGGATGAGTGGAAAGGTATTCAGACAGAGAGCTTCGATGGGTTTTCAGTCTTGGTCCCAGGAGATCAGACCATGACGTGTGCTCGATATGTTCCAGAGCTTTCAATGACGATGGGCACCTACACATTGACTGACCACTTTTTCGTGGTCAATATCCCGGACACCAACATGATACTGGGTGTTCAGTGGCTTATCACTCTAGGGAAGGTCACGACGGATTGGAAGACCCTAGAGATGGAGTGGGATGATGCAAAGACAGGGAGGCATGAGAAGATACGGGGGCAGCACACATATCCGCCTCAGACTGTGTCGACTCAGCGGATGGAGGTAGTCTTACGGAAGGGAGACATAGAGTGGGCAGTGGAATTGCGGGCATCAAGGAAGGGACTATAGGGCAAACGGTACATCCAGAGATCGAGTCCATCCTTGATCGGTATGCCATAGTGTTTGGAGAGATTCCACCAGGACAGCCATCGGATCGGGGGTTTGAGCACACTATCGAGCTTGAGCAGGGCATCCAGGCAGTGATCACCACCCCCTATAGGTACCCCAAGGCCTATCAGGACGAGATTGAGTGGGCTATCTAGGATTTGCTAGCTCTTGGGCACATTCGACCGAGCACAAGTCCTTTTGCTTCTTCTATGATGTTGGTGAAGAAGAAGGATGGTACATTAAGAATGTGCATTGACTACAGGGCCCTGAACAAGAAGACCCTGAAGAACAGGTACCCCATACCTAGGATCAATGAGTTGATGGACGAGTTGAAGGGAGCACGATTCTTCTCAAAGATTGATTTGAGATCTGGGTACCATCAGATTCGCACGAGGGAGCAGGACATTCCCAAGACCGCCTTCAGGTGTCACTATGGGCACTTTGAGTTCTTGGTGATGCCCTTTGGGCTAACTAACGCCCCCGCTACATTTCAGTCCTGCATGAATCACATCTTCCGTAGTCACCTGAGGAAGTTTGTGTTGGTGTTCTTTGATGACATTTTCATTTACAGCAGGACTTGGGAGGAGCATCTCCAGCACATTGAGATGGTATTGCATATCTTATAGGAGCAGCAGTTCTATGGCAAACTCTCCAAGTGTGAGTTTGGTTTGATGGAGATGTTGTATCTGGGACACATCATAGGAGTGGACGGAGTGAGAGTCCACAGGGAGAAGATTAGGGCCATCAGAGAACGGCCGAAGCCAAGAAATGTGACGGAACTTCGAGGATTCATTGGCATTTGTACTTACTACCGGAAGTTCGTCAAAAGTTTCTCACAGCTTGCTGCACCCCTGATAAATTTGACGAGGAAGGGGGCATTCAGTTGGTCGGATACAGCGCAACGAGCCTTTGACAGGCTCAAGGAGGTTATGAGCAGCTGCCCAATGCTTGCGTTGCCAAATTTTACGCAGCCCTTTGTTTTGTAGTGTGATGCGTCAGGAGAGAGGATCAACGCAATGTTGATGCAGGGAGGTCATGCTATAGCCTTTGAGAGCCAGAAGCTCCTTTCCTATGAGAGGTTATATTCTGTATAGGACAAGGAGATTTTGGCCATCATGCATGCATTGGCTAAATACAGGCAGTATTTGGTGGGTAACAGGTTCAAGGTGAGGACTGATCACAACAACCTCAAGTTCTTTTTGCAGCAGAAGCACTTACAGGGGAGGCAGTAGAAGTGGATCAGCAAGATCCAAGCATATGAATTTGACATTGAGTATGTCAAGGGTAAGAACAATGTGGTAGCAGATGCCCTTTCACGTAGACCAGCCACATTGTCTCTTATGAGCTTGGATACCGATTGGAGGGCTCCACTCTTAGTAGAGTATTCCAAGGACAGGTTTGCATCTGAGGTTCTGGATGGGCAAGTGGCAAATGACAGGTACAGGGTGGTCGATGAGATCATCTATTACAGGGACCGGATCTTCTTGACTGAGGGGTCTCAGCTCAAGAAGAAGATACTCCAGCCATCACATGATTCACCATTGGCAAGACATTAGGGATTTACCAAAACCTACAAGGCCATTAGGGAGAGGTTCTCATAGAAGGACCTCAAGGAGGACGTACTCTAGCACATCCGAGAGTGCGATGTTTCCAGAGGAACAAGGGAGAGATGAGCCATCTTGCGGGATTATTGCAGCCTCTACCCATTCTGGAGGGGAAATGGGAGAGTATTTCGATGGACTTCATCACAGGGTTGCCTATGGTACAAGGCAAGGATTGCATCTTTGTCGTCGTTGACCGACTAACGAAGTACGCACATTTTTTTGCCATATCCGTACACTATACAGCAGCACAGGTGGCCGAGCTATTCTTTAGAGAGATCTTCAGGCCACATGGTCTTCCTAAGACCATCGTCAGTGATAGGGACAGCCGTTTCATGGGCGGGTTTTGGCAAGAGCTTTTCTGGTTGGTGGGGACAGAGTTGACACCGAGTACCAGTTATCACCCTAGACGGATGGGCAGACAGAGAAAGTTAACAAGTGGCTAGAGGGCTACTAGCGTAACTATGTCAGTGGGCAGCAGCGAGCATGGTTGAGATCGCTGCATCTAGAGGAGTACTGCTAGAATACTTCACATCACATGTCCATTGGTATGTCACCATTCTATGCCTTATATGGGTATCATCCTTTATCTTTTGCTGACGTGATGTTTGGTGATAGCAAGGCTCCCAGAGCCAAGATTTGGATCCAAGAGAGTTAGGATATTCTCCAAGCTCTCAAGGATAACATGGCTACAGCACAGAACTAGCAGAAGCTGTAGGCCGACAGGCGTCGGGGGGAGAGACAATTCGAGGTAAGAGACATGGTCTACCTATTGTTACAGCCATACCGAAAGTCGTCACTAAAGCAGAAGGGGGTTGAGAAGCTCAAGCCCCGCTTTTATGGGTCGTACAGGGTGATACGCAGGGTTGGACAGGTTGCATATGAGTTGGAGCTGCCCCAAGGCAGCAAGATTCATAACGTTTTTCATGTATCATGCCTGAAAAAGGCATTAGGGCAACAGGTGACAGTGACAGATGAGCTACCACCTTTATGATGAGGGGCATTTGGAATTGCAGCCGGAGGCTATCATTGATACCAGGGAGATGCAGCTGCGGAGCAGGACGGTCCAAGAATTCTTGGTGAGGTGGAAGAATTTGCCGAATGAGGATGCCACTTGGAGAGTGAGAAGATCTTGCAGCATCCATCACTTCAGTTGCTTGAGGACAAGCAACATTTTGCCGGGGGAGACTGTAATATTCCTAATTAGCCATGGCTAATTGGAATATTCGATTTTTCTAACTTTTGAATCCTATAGTTACTTGTAAATAAAAAAGTGAGGACGGGGGACATAACTCACTTTTTGAATAAAGAGTCACTTCCTAGTAGCACAACGTTGTGACTTAAGGGGGAACCAAGGGGGCCAAAGGGGGACGCAGAAATGGGGCCCACGCAGACACATGGAGGGATTGCGCAAGAGGGAAGGAATACGTTGCAAGAAGGGGATCACGCAGGAGAAGGTGAGCCTAGGGATTGTGAGAGGCAGAGGCTATACAATAGAGAGGAACCCCCTCATTTTGGATGATTCAATTATGTGCATTTTGAGCTGGTCATTTCGACTTCTGAGCACGCTGGCTGTTTAGCTAGTCTACAACACTATTTAGTGCATTGAGTGTCTCCGTTCGGAGATCTCACCCTTAGCCCCGGGTGACTTTGGTTGCCTGCTCGGGCAAGGTATTTCCTTTGGCATTTCAGCAGTAGTTTTATTAGCATTCCAGCAGCAGTTTTAGCAGCGTTTTGGAGGACTGCGTAGCACTGGGAAAGGGACGCAGTTCTTTCTGGCAACAGGGTTGGGTTGGGATTTTTGCAGGAGGATTCATGCTGGGTGATTGAGTAGGGGACCAGCCCTTGCCTATTGGAGGATTTTGGCAAAGATTCAGGCAGAGTTTAGAGAGGTTTCCTTCAGTGGAAGCGCAAAGCATTGAGGAACTACGCAGAACCCCAAGGGTGTGATTTTCGGGGGTTGGCTATTCCAAGGGAGTTTTCTGGGTTTTTCGGGGTTTTTGGAGTAAAGCCCGATTCCAAAGTTTCAGCATTTTCCGAATAGGGGAGCAGCCCCAAATCATTATTTGTTTTCCAGCAGCAGCAACAGCATAGCAGTTCTCCAGCAGCATCCACACAGAGAGGCCATTCCTTGTTATTCTATGAGTATTTCTTCACTTGCCTTGAGCAATTCGAGGTGCCATCTGTCTGATCACCTCTTATACTCCATTTATTGCTCAATATAATAAAATGGCTTAGCATTCTCGCTACATTTCTTGAGTATCTGCTTATATTTCCTGTTTACATTAGTATATGCTGTACCACTATTATTTTGTTATTTCTGGGTTATTATATCATTTGCACATATTTGGTTGGAGATTTTGTTGGGGCTTTGGGAATATTCCGAGTTGGGGATATTACACTTATCTTGGATGCCCTACCACATCCTTAAAGAGTATCAAATGCTAGATGCTTACCCAATCCTCCATTCTTTCTTCACGATGTGAAGACAAGAATGATTTGTCTACCTCTCTTCATGGTCTTCACTTATACTTACGACTACTAGTCCTGGTCTAGTGCATGACACACGAAGTCGAGAATCATATTTGTCACTCACTCTTAACCAGGGAGGACCAACCCATTCTTATAAAAGGAATGTACCCAAGCTCCCTTTTAACCAAGGACTTGACCAAGCTTCCTCTCAACTAGGGACGAGTTTCCCACAACAGCGCTTTGGTGGAGATCATGGTACCGTTAGCTGCTAGAAGAACTCCTCCTTTTGATATCATGAATTTCACCTTCTTCATTATGGAGACTTCATCTTTCATAGGGCATCGACCATCCCTCACTTTCACAAACCAAAATTAATCATGTCATCCTTCTTTTCATCTAAAAGTGATCTTCTAGTCCACATCTGGTTTTTCTTCATATTGCTACCTATTCCACGTCATGTTCAGGAACTTCCATCTAATCTCATGAGTGCTAGTTGTAGGTGACATCTACAACTCTCTTTTTCGTAGCCTTGTATCAACCCATCCAGATGTTGTTCAAAAATAAAAAATCAACATCAAATCAGCGTTACCTTTTGTGATGGCCTTTCATCATGACAACTTGCTTGCTTTTAACATCAACATCATGCACATTCATAAACACATCTCCAAGACTTCATATGTCAAAAGCCTTCCTTCTTTACAGACCTCATCATGGTCTTCTTTTCTATGGAGATGTCATGGTTAATTCTTCTAGTCATCAAATGTTGACTTCCTTTTTCTTATGTGACCGTAGTTTCATCTTCCACGATCTCTTTCTTTCTTCACATATTGCTTCCCAGGAAATTTTCATCCACAGTTCCTTCATCTTTATCAACTATCTCATATTCCATATGAGGACATATTATGATGATTTCATCCTGCCAATATGTGAATCATGCATCTTTACAAAGGTAGACACCCTTTTTTCTTTGATCATACTCATGAGGTAGAGCATTTATCCATGCAACTATATGATGACATGACTTATTCCATCAAATATATACATACCTCTTTTCTCCTTTTGGTCATCTAGACTTCCTTTAGCAGCTTCCTTTTCTTATTTGAAGGTACTTCAACCATCTTGACATGTTGCACTCCTTTGTCATCATACCATCATCCTTCTAAACAATGTATCCACACAAGGTGGAATGATCAGAGAGACACTTGCTTCTTCCAAGTAGAGGTGGACCTTCTAATGAAGATTCCAAAGGAGGATCTAGATTCTCCTCATCTGGCAAATCTTCTTTCTCATGACGATGATGTATGATGAATTCCTTCTATAATGCTAGATGACACTCTTTCAACCATATGTACTATATATGTTTTCAATGAGGTTACTAAGAGCTACTTCCTCTATATGATAACTGCTACATCCATGTAGACTTCTACTTCAGCTATTCTTTCAAGCTTCTCTAATGATGTCATGAGCTCTTGCTTCAATAGTATGTTTCTAGTATGATGCCATCTTCTACTAAGATGCACCTAGTGATAATGCTTCTCAACTTGACTACCATGGTGGAGGTCTTTTCACCTCCTACTTCTCCTTGCTATGCATTGGAGAAACCCTAATAGTGAAGATCTATCCCTTTGGATTTCTTCTCATCAAGTTCTTCCACTTCTTCAGTGCTATGAGCTTCATTTCTTTCTTTCCTTTTGTTGTCCTTCTTGAATTTCAGACAATCTCTCTTGTAATTCCCATATTCTTGACATCCATAACATTGGATCTTCGACATATCCTTCTTCTTCTTTTTTCTGAGGACCAATTTTCCAAACTTTCCTTTTCTCATAGCCATGGTAGCAAATGCTTGAACTTGTTCACCTAGTTCAACATCGCTCTTTGCTTTTAACCTAGTTTCTTCAATCTTAGATAATGACCAAAGTTCACTGAATGGTGTTGCTTCCTTCTTTCCATAGACGCTTGATACAAAGTTGCCCCATTCATCAAGTAGTGCATTGAAGTTTTGAACACAACGGTGGTCATCTCTTTATTAGACATTATTTCTTCCAACTCTTGTAGTTGGTCTCTTATTTCTTATACCCTCATGAAGTATGGGGCTATTCCTTCTTCCTTTGATATCTACATCTCGTATAGGTCAATTCTTAAAGATATGACTTCTCCAACGGTGCTTACGAAGAATAATTCTACAAACTTCTCGTAGATTCATTTTGATGTTTCCAACTTTGCAACATAAGGTATGAGGGGATCCTTAACGGATTCTATAAGTATCCTTTGAGCCCTTAATTCCCCTTTCATATACTTGGCTAGAGCTTGAGCTTCTTCCTTTGGAGGTTTAGTGATTGAACCCTTAACATGTCCAACAACTTCATTTTCCATGAGGATCAAATCTATCCTCTTCTTCCATGCAAGAAAGTTTGATGACCCAACCAATTTGTTGCTCTCCTTGCAAAATGAAGTCATCTTAACAGATTCAGACATATATATAAAGATACTTACTTGTGAAGATACTCCTTGATGACAATATCTTCAACTTGATGCCTTCTTGATTTTTACGATGATGTAGGTAATAGAAGACGTCGTCTTGATGAAGATGTCTTCCTTCAAAAGTGATCCTTGGCTCAAAGAGAGGGAGATCATCTTGATTTTTGATAATGATGACAATGCCTCTTCTTGCTTCCTCAGATGATAGTGTAGAGTGAGGTGGCCTTCCCAAGGTACTTCAAATGTAGTGGATGTTGGGTCCTTGAGGTCTTCTTTCCTTTGAAGATTGTAAGCTTCCCAAGGATGCTTTAATTGAGAGACCCTTTTTTTGAATGAGCTAGGGTTTTGAGGTCTTCTTTGATGTTCCTTAATTTGTTCAGGTATCCCTTCTTGATGATTCGATGTCCTCTTTGATGTCTTGACCTTTCTTGATACTCCTTTTGACGATCCTTCTTCAAGCTACCTTTCCTTGTCTTGTCACCTTAGCTCTAATACCATGTTAAAAAATCTAGAGGCAACAACATTAGGTGATTTCTCTTACTTTGATAACTGCGTGTGATGTATTTTTACTTAACTTGATTAGCTTCTTCCTTTTCTTAATTATATTTAATATGCTTTTCATCAAACAATATTAAATATAATATTGTTTGACACAATATTATAGGAGATCAGATAGGGCCAAAACCCCTCCAACTGAGAGGAAAACCCACAAGAACTCTTCTTTTCTTATAAACATTCAATTGATGGATTCCAAAACCTATGACCCTTGACCAAGGCCCCTCCAAGACCAATTCAAACCTTTCTTTGATGAGTGTTCCTTCCAGCAAATTCATCCCCAGCAACTTCTGCAATTTTGATCCCCAACAACTTCTGCAAATTCTTCTACCTCTTTGACATCCCAGCAGATTCTTCTGCAACTTCGACCCAACAATTTTTTCTAAAACTTCGACCCAACAGTTTCTTTCAGGAACTTCAACCCAGCAGTTTCTTCTGGAACTTCGACCCAATCGTTTCTTCCCGGCACTTTCACTTGCCCAGTAACTATAGAACCCTAACACGAGAGAGAGAGGCCTAAAAACTTTGATATTTCTCTTCTTCTTTTTCATCATTTTTGAGCTTCTATCTTGAGGAGATCGAACTTGCTTGAGTCTACCTCCAATGAGGTTGAATTCATTCTTATAAATAAGATTTTGAGGGGTATGAATTGCTATCTTTCGGTCGATTTGTCCCTTTATGTAGGCTAACTTGTTGCTACTTCTTTGACAAGGTCTTGGAGGGTCTTTGACTCTATTTTTTACTCAAATAAATTTTCTTTACAATATGTAACATGCCCAAAAGGGTCTTTCATACATGACAATGACTCAATTGACTTGTAGACTCAATGACAAGCCCTAAAAGCACTCAATGGGTGCTTGACCTAAAAATAAATTTCCCTTGAGCATGAAAACCATGCCTCAACAATAATAAATTTATTATTCTCATTACATCAAATACATAAAATCATGATTACATATCATTATGAAGACCGGACCTAGTTACATATTTCAACATCAAGAAGCTAAAGAAGGAAAAGTTTGCGAATTCCAAGAAGAAAGACATGTCCAAAGTTCAATGCTTTAAATGCAATGAATATGGACACTTTAAGAGGGACTGTCCAAACCAACAGAACAACAAAATAAAGGAAAGAAGTGAGGTTCATGTAGCTGAGAAAATGGGAGAACCTGAGAAGAAGCCGAAGAAAGAAGATGTCAAAGATCTCTACTATTGAATAAGGCATCCTCTCTATCAGGTCCCTTGTGAAGTTGGTCTTTCATTTAGGATAGTATGCATTGTTGTTTACTCTAGAAAAGTTTTGATATGACATCCTAGAGAAGAAGCATGTGATAATAGAATACTTTCTACTTAGTTAAGTTTCTTTGTAGAAATCATCTAGTCTTTAAAGATAGGTAGATAGACCATTTTGCATATTGTTCATGTAGGCATTATCTAACATTATGTTAGGGGCAGTCATCCTACTAAGGTGGATTGTCATGATCCTGTAAGAACCATCATTTTGGAAGGTTCTTGGAAGAAGCATTATGACAAGGTTAGTATACAATCCATATAGTATGGAAATAATGCTTTTAAAGGGATGAAGGAATGCAATAGGTTAGGTTGTAGGCTCATTATGAGACATATAGCTAGATGATGGAGTAAGAAGCATAGGAATGCATATTGAAAGTAACTCTTGGATAAGATTCATATGCACAGAATCTTGTAACATGCTTTGTATGATGTGATGTTTAAAAGGGAAGCATGTCACTTACTCAAGGATATATAAAGAATTAAGACTTTCTCTAGATTATGTAGAATAATGACTAACATCCAGTATAATCTCCAGAAGAAAAGTTCCAACTTGGTAATCAAGTTCGATCCTTGGGCACTCTAACGCATGAAGGAAGATTCATATGGAGATGGACCATGAGGATGTTGATTGGATGCGAAGGTCGTCATGATGACGCAAGCCTAATTTTATATTACTTTTGGTTATCTGGTTAACATATTATTTTTCTACCTAGAAGGATATTGCAGGAATATATGAAGAATTTTGAGGCATGCTCAACATAGGATACCTGGCAATTATAAAGTCGGGATATATTCATCTTCGGATTGAAAGGTAGTAGTGCGAGAAGATAACCTGAAGGTTAACAAGGGAGATCACTTTCATGCAAAAGCTATGATCAACTTGAAGTTTGGAAAGGATTAATATAATTCCTTCATCTATGATGACAAGATGAAAGTGATGAGAAAGAGAGATGACCTAGATCATGTCACAAGATTGAGTGAAGATGGCTCCATGATACCTCAAAAGGAAGCAATCTCAATACAAGAGATGTGAAGAAAAGAGGGAGCCATGTAGCTATGAAGAACAAGTAGTTTATACTCTTATAAAGACAAGCTATAAGGCTTCTGTTGCCGGCTTCCAAAAATTGAAAGAAAGTCTAGAATCTTCTATGGTTTTGAGAGGGAGCAAAGGAGCCTCCTTAAATGGGAACAAGGATCTATTCTGTAATCAAAAAGAGAATAGGAATATCCTCTCTAGTTGAGAAGGAGTGATGTTGGACATCACATATGCATTCTCTTCTTCATATGTCATACACTTGACCATGACTAATAGTCGTAAGTCTAAGTGAAGGTCATGGAGAAAGAATGGTGGAGGATTAGATAAGCATCTGTGGTTTCCTTGAGGATAAAGAATCCAAGAAAGGAAAGGTGTCAACACACTTTCAGGATAGGATAGGTATCGAAGTTAAGAGTGGTCGAAGAGGACCGATAATCTTTGAGGATTAAGGAATGGAAATCCAAGATAAGAATAGTTCTAAAAGTACATACCTTGGGAACATTTGGATGGGGTATGTGCCTTGTAGAGATAGTGTGGTATCAAACGTAAAGCCTCCAGCATAATGCTCTCCAATAAAGTTGAGCTTGTCTAGTTAGGCCTCAGAGAAAGTGTTGGTCATAATGATGACACCTGCAGTTGCCTTATCGATCTGACTCTTCTTATGAGAACTCTTAAGTTTGAGAATGATATTGTATTAGTTGTACAATTATGAATACCTCCCTAGTTAAGAGGGAGTGTTGGAAATGTAACTAGTTTTGGTCTTCATAAATGTTGTTGTACTAATTTCAATATGTATCTTATATAACAAACAAAAGAAGAAAAGAAAAAGTTATTATTTTAGAGCATGGGTTGCATGCTCTTAATCGATGGTATTCTAGGTAAAATCTTGTTCTTCATGCTTCTAGGGTTTGTTAGGTCATAGGATAGATTGTCATAAGTCAAGAGAGTCAACACCATGTTTATAAGACCCTTCTGGGAAAAATATATCTTGTAAATGAATTTATTTTGAGTCTAGAAGGTCTTGGAAACCTCCAAAGTACAAGTCGGCCCTGGAAAGTTGATTTGGGGTAGCATCGAATGTGCTCTAGCCACGAAATTTGGTGGAGAGGTTGGGGCACATGAGATCTCCAATACCCAGAAAGGGTTTTGGCATATTCTAAACAGATCAGGAGATATTAAAATAATTAATATTTGTAATGGAGTCCCTAAGTCTAAACTTAGGGAAAATAAAATATTAATGTGTATTAATATGAATCTGTGTTAGAGCGGTCCAAAAGACATGGATCAAGCCAGATCTAATCTTAACCATTGATTAGGGACTTAATCTTGGCCGTTGAGATGTCAACAGGAAAAGTATAAGAGGGGGCTTGAGGGTCACTTGGAGAAGACACACCAAAGTGATCAGTCATTCTATTCTCTAGAGCGTGGTTTGCTAAGAGAAATAGAATCAGTGATCGGGAGAGCAGCTCAGGGGCATTGAGTACAGAGAGACAAACAGGTAGAGATAGTGTCAGGATAGCAGCAGAGCAGATAGAGAGAGAGACGCAGGAGCAGCCAGTGCTCACGCAGGGTGACGCAAAGGCAGCGAAGTGTTGCGCAAAGCACCATAGGGGCCAACGTAGCTGATGCAAAGGCTCAGAGAGTTTATGCAGGGCCTCCTGGAGCTGACGCAGTGCCAGCGTTGGGTTAGGAGAGGCTGACGCAGTCTAGATTGGGCAGACGTTGGGGTTTCTAGGGCAAATTGGTGCTGAGTAGCTGCCAGAAGGATTATCCGAGGTTTCAGCCAATAGATTTGTCAGAAACCGAGAGATATTATTGCTAAGGAAATTCTCTGTTGGGTAGGCCATTTTGGCACTCAAATTGTACTCTGATATTGCTTAATAAGAAACCCTCAGATTGCTGCACCGATTTTCCCACATTGGGTTTTTTCGAGGACATTAGTCCAAAAATAATGGTGTCATGTGGTGTGTTTGTTCTTGTTTCTTTTAGTTGTTGATCTGTAATATGTTGAGCATGCACTAGTGCTTATTTTCAGTATTTACATTCTAACTAAGTAAACTTAGAAACTTTAACATGGTATCAGAGCGTGATTACAGATCACAGGAGGACTAAAAGACATCAGCCAAGCAGAGCAATAGTGGCAGAAAATAGTTGTCGCAAGGTGACAGTAGCTGTTTCTAGCAACACAAAAGCCAAGGAGTGTGATGCAGAGCCAGTCAGGGCTACGCAGAGGAAGCCGAGAGTTGCGCAAAGCACCAGAGAGGCCAGCGTTACTAGCGCAGAGGACCAGAGGGCTGACGCAGGGAGGGCTGATGTAGGGCATCCCAGGGTTGACGCAAACATATCTGGAGTGACGTAGAGCCAGCGTGAGGCAGAGAGGGGCTGACGTAGTTCACAGAGAGGCAGTTGTTGGGGTCTAGAAGGCTGAAGGAATATTGCAGAGTGGAGTAGGTAAGGTATTGTCGTCAAAACAATACCTGACAAAGCAGGACCAGAGAAGTTGTTACCAAGGGTTTCTAACCAAGGAACCCGGATCAGAAGTGTAGCTGCATAAGTCAACCAGAGTAGGGGGCATCTCGAAAAGCGGCAAGAGGATTTCTAGGAGGGAAATCAGGACTCAGAGGGAGTCCAGAAGAGAACTTCCGTACGGGAAATAGAGACTCAGAGGAGTCGAACAGAGAACTTCCAGGAGGGAAGTAGAGGAGCATCATGGCACTAAAAGGGGTAAGAGACTAGGATAGATTGGACGGATCATTGAACTTCATAGTTTGGAAGGCTAGAATCTTATCAGTGCTTGACAGGAATCATGGCAAGAGCTTCACCTTAAAGGTAATAGTTGTCCCAGTCGACCCCAATGATAATGACAGGTACGAAGAGGCGAAGGCAAGGGCCAAGTGCATTATCCTTGACGGGGTCAAGGATCATGTGGTACCACATATAGCCGAGAAGCAAACGACATTTGAGATGTGGGAGGCTCTCAAGAAGCTATACCAGCATACTTCTATGCAGAAAAGAACGCTGCTCGAGAACCAGATAAGGTCGTATCAGATGAAAAAGGGTCAATCGATTGACACCTCCTCGGAGGATTGAATGAGATCCAAGACTAGTTGACTGCTATAGGAGCGACACCGGATTAGGAGCTTATGGTGAGGACATCCTTGAATGATGTCTTAGAAGAGTGGGAAGTATTTGTCCAGAGTATCCTCGGTAGAGGGACTGTCCCACCTTGGAACAAGATGTGGGCAGCTCTTCGCCAAGAAGAGATCAGACGGCAGTCGAAGACAGGTAGCAGCAGCAAAGGGATCAAGGTCAAGCAGGACGAGGAGGATGTGGCCCTAGCATCTGAGGGAAAGCATGAAAAGCAGAAGAAGAAAGATCTCTCCAAGATCAAGTGCTTCCACTCTGGGGAGCTGGGTCACTATGCAACCTAGTGTCCAAGGAAGAAGAGTAAAGGAGATTCTTCCGAGACTAGGGCAGTGCCAGCACGGGCAAAGAAGGAAGGTTTTACAAACGATGATTGTGCCATGAGTGCACATGCGCCACTTGAGTAGAAGTGGGGAGACATCGAGGTGTATCAGATGGACTACAGGCGATGACGGGTAGGATCCTTGAGGTACCCGGCCTCTTGGATTAGACATTGCTATGGGAGCCCCGACGAGGAGTAGTAGGACTGGCTGAGTGGGTAGAGATGGATGCGGATGGAACGGCAGAGAGAGCTACAGTGCAGGAGTCCCAAGACAGCGCAGAGCTAACAGGCTGCAGCAATCCAAGAGGCACAGGAGTGTTGCACCAGTGCAGGAAGGCACAGAGAGGTGTGTAATGGTGCAAGATGTAGGGAGTTGTTGCAGTAGTGCAGAGGTCAGAGAGAGGGAGCACTTGTCAGCAACAAAGGGAGCTTCAACATGAATGGGTGTTTCTAGCCCAATAAGGAGGTCAGTTGGGAGATTAGTTACTTACTCCTCAGTAACTAAGTTGCAATGCAGTAGTGGGCAGCACGATGCATCATGATGAGAGGAGGTGCAGTGCAGATGCAGTGTTGGGAGAAAGGACCAGCAGTAGCATGGAAGCAGTGGGAGCTATCGTACAGATGCAGCAGTGGCAGTGGCAGAACCATGGGCAACAGTACAGGACATAGTAGTGCAGAGGATGTTGGGCAGGAAGGCCTAGCATCAGCACAAGGACTGAGGCCATATGATCAGAGTAATACTCAGTGAGGAGTATTGCTAGAGCACAGTCCTCGCTAAGAGGGAGTGTTGATTTGGGGTAGCATTGGATGTACTCTAGCCACGAAATTTGGTGGAGAGGTTGGGGCACATGAGATCTCCAATACCCAGAAAGGGTTTGGGCAGATTCCAAATAGATCAAGAGATATTAAAATAATTATTATTTTTAATGGAGTCCCTAAGTCTAAACTTAGGGAAATTAAAATATTAATGTGTATTAATGTGAATCTATGTTAGAGTGGTCCAAAAGACATGGATCAAGCCAGATCTAATCTTAGTTGTTGATTAGGGACTTAATCTCGGCCGTTGAGATGTCAACAGGAAAAGTGTAAGAGGAGGCTTGAGGGTCACTTGGAGAAGACACACCAGAGTGATCAGTCATTCTATTTTGTAGAGCAAGGTTCGTTAAGAGAGATAGAATTGGTGATCGGGAGAGCAGCTGAGGGGCATTGAGTACAGAGAGACAAAGAGGCGGAGATAGTGTCGGGATAGCTGCAAAGCAGCCAGAGAGAGAGACACAAGGGCATCCAGTGCTCACGCAGAGGCAGCTAAGTGTTGCGCACAATACCAGAGGGGTCAGCGTAGCTGACGCAGAGGCTCAAAGCGCTGATGCAGGGCCTCTTGGGGCTAACACAAGCTAAGATAAGCTGACGCAGTGCCAGCGCTGGGCTAGAAGAGGCTAACGCAGTCCAGATTGGGCAGATGCTGGGGTTTCTAGGGCAGATTGGTGCTGAGTAGCTGTCGGTAGGATTATCCGGGGTTTCAACCAGTAGATTTGTTAGAAACCGAGAGGTATCACTGCTAAGGAAATTCTCTATTGGGTAGGCGAGTTTTAGCACCCAAATTGTACTTTGATGTTGCTTAATAAGAAAACCCTAAGACAGCTGCACCAATTTTCCCACATCGGGTTTTTCCAGGGACATTATTCCAAAAATAATGGTGTCATGTGGTGTGTTTGTGCTTGTTTCTTTTAGTTGTTGATTTGTAATATGTAGAGCATGCACTAGTGTTTATTTTCACTGTTTACATTGTAAATAACTTGTTAAAGGAAGATAACAAGTAGGTAGGAATAAATCAGATAAAGTCCATGGAGGGTTTCTAACTAAGTAAACTTAGAAACTTCAACAGCAAGTTCAAGTCAGCCTAAAGGAGGGAATTCGGCCCCTTAGAAAGGCTATATAAAGGAGTAGATTCAACCTCATTTGGGACTCACTCACCAAGTTCGATCTTCCAAGAAAAGGTTCGATCTAAGGCAAGGAAGGAGTGATGGTCTAGAAGGAAAGACGAATCCAAGAAGAAGAAAAAAATTGATTTTGGGCTTTATCTCTCTCACACGTGCGATGTTCTAGGGTTTCTAACTTTCTTCAGATACAAATAAGGCCAAATTTGTAGGTCTGAATTGTAAGAGAGCAAGTTGCAGTATCAAGTTGCTAGAAGAGAGAATATTTTGTCTTGAACTCGTTAGCCTTGGGAGGATCTGTCTTGCTCAAGGAAGGACTCTTAAAGAAGCTGGATTAGAGCTTCTATAGCAGCTACAAGGCCGAAGATGTAGGACGAAATTGCAGGGTCAAAGTTGCAGCTATAAGCTAGTTGATGCAGAATTGAGTTGTGATAATCTGAAGGGCTGACTTGGTACTTGAAGGAGGACTTGGGTCTTTGCTGTCTCATTTGAAGCAGATTCTATAAGAAGAGAAGAGTTTCTGGGTTTCCCCTTTGGAGGGGTTTTTCCCTGGGTTGGAGCCTAACCTCTATGTCCACTGTCTTAATTATTTTGCTCTTGATATTTGTTTGATGAAAAAGATCTAGTAAAGAAACACAAGAAGAACAATAAAGTTCACAAGCAAATATTAAGGTTGAGGAAAAATTCAAATTAATAGCTGCCATATTGCATTTTTCCAACAGTTATGACTAGTGTAGAATGAACTAACATGATCAGTTCTAAAGTATAAATATACCAATACACAGCACTTCATTTGTCAAGACTCAAAATCATCATGAGCATCACAATCCTCACATGAACTTTACAATTGATTTGTTGAGACTCAAATAGAATTATTCCACTCACATTCATCCATAATTGGACTGTAAGCAACGAACATTTTGGTCTTATGTTGATTAAAAATTTGAAATTTTTCTTCAATTTGAAACACAAAGATGGAAGGAACCCAAAGAATAGAGGGTATGCAGCAGTTTTCAGGCATGCAACTTAGGGGAAGTAGAAACAGAACAATACTTCTTGCTCCATTCTGAGGCACAAAGCCTCATTTGAAAGGGGTCGATGTTAGAGAGAATTGGCTTAACTACATAATTCCCAAACCGACAGCTTAAAGCAACTGCAAGGACCTCAAGCATGACACCCATGAGGCACAAGTTGGCATTGGCATGCCACAATGGTGTAGTTCATTCTCCCCAAGGAAGTTTCCCAGGTCAGTAGTCCAGGAATATGTACAGCATATGCCTCATAGAGCCATCCTATTTCCTCCTTTCATGTAGCATTGGCATGCCACAATGGCGTAGTTCATTCTCCCCAAGAAAGTTTCCCAGGTAAGTAGTTCAGGAATATGTACAGCATATGCCTCAAAGAGCCATCCTATTTCCACCTTTCTTGTAGCATTCTTGCATTTTCGATTCCCTTAGTTTTGGAAAGGCTTGGCCATACAAAGATGTAACACTTTCACCCAGTCCATCATTAGGTCTTGTGGACATTTAATAGAAGTCTCTCTCTCTCTCTCTCTCTCTCTCTTGCACACAGGCACAAGAATAAACATGTGCACATAAATGCACATGCTCTTTCACACACATAACATCTGCACAGAGAACCTTTGATGAGGCACAGGAACAAAATCTCCAAATGGTGAGACAAACAAGATATTACCAGAACAATAATTGGATCTTTAGCAAGCATAAAGAAAGAGGTAACATTAAGGAAATAGCAGAGCAGTTTCTTTAGGCAAAGTGATGTAATACTCTCTAAGAAGAAATGAAAAAAAAAACACCAGCACATCACTTACAAATTTCAGATATGATCAAAACTTCATTCCTTGGATGCAATTACGAGCAAACCTAATGCTCCAATGAGTATGTACTGATCAAATAAAAATATAGAAATTAGAACTCCAATCTTAAGGAGGGGTTTCTAAAAGAACTAGATAAAATACAGTTATGAACCTTTTCAGTGATCAATGATAACAAGATTTAATCCAATAGAAAGATAGAAAAGAACACCCTGAAACCACTGTTTTTAGTGGAAATCTGTCAAAGAAAGGACGCCAAAAATAGTTTCTCCTTACTTTAAATGTAACATGCCAAAGCACTTATACCTATAGTTAATTTGAAGAACCTTTTTACAAATGACAATATACAACAATTAACTCATGAAACTTGAAACTTTAGTTTACAGAAATGCAGACAGAAGACAGTGGACACTATTTCTTTCTCCATCAGATACATTTTGTGTTTAATTGAAAAAGCATGCCACATTGTTACAAGCCCTTCCAAAAACCGAGCAATCCAGTGTATGAAATTAAGAACGTTTGAGATCTTTTATGAAGGAAGTTCAAAACCAAACCTTGATGATGGGGTTTTCAGTCATGATGATAGTCACCCAACCAACATATGGTAAAAACCTGCATAAGGGACATTAGTCCAATTTACCTCGGAAAACATTTGAAATCAAATTTCCAGATCAAATTCTGCTTCATTAAAAAAATACTGGAAAACTTTAAAAAAGAAAAAGAAAAAAAGAAGCAAACTACTCAAAATAAAAATACCAAAAAATGTAAAACCTGATAGATAAATCTAACCACAGTATCAACCACTAGGAGAAGAATAGGAACCATCCTACAAAACTCCTAGTTTTTCTTCCGTTTCCTTTTTAATTATAATATGAAAGGAAATGAATGCAGTATAGCATGCAAAATACTATGGCATTTCCTTAACACATGACACCTCAATCCACCCTTTTTTAAGGAAAAGAGGAGACTTGTTTCTTCTCAGTCAACTTCAACCCATGTTCTATTTTTCTTCTCTTTCTGGAACAAAGTTATTCTATCTACCTTTTCCCAAGGAAGTTTTCTATATACAAATAACAGTAATTGTTTAAAATTTCAAACTAGATTTAAGCACAGTTTTACTCTTAATACAGTGGTGATGGAGCTATAGTTGACAATATGGTAGCCAGTCATCACAAGTGTTACTATGTAGAGACAATAACAGAACATGAAAATTGTATTTAACATGTTTAAAAGAGATTACCCAACAATGCGACCAGCAACATCCTGTTGTTGCAACCATTGCTGATCATCTGCATATATGCCTCCTTCGTCATCATCAACCTCATTGTCATCCCCTACCCATTCATAGAGATGAATTGGTAAGCAAACAGATTATGTTATATTTAAATTTTAAAATGATAATTCTCTACCAACAATCATTAAGACAAGAAGGAATGTATACCAAAGTTGCGGGGAGTGCCCCCCCCCCCCCCCCCCGAATCCACTCCCGAAGCGCACTCCCCGTAGGAGCAAATTGGGAGCGACCTAGGAACGCACTCCCGAAATTCGCTCCCTGGCTTTTTCGCAATTTTTTTTCACAAAGATGTTCCAAACACAGTTTTTTTTTAAAGAAACACGAGCTTTTGAGTAGCGCAACCTAATATTCAAGCCTATGGCCCTAGTATTGATATGCAATTCATGGTAATCTTCAATTCTTGAAGTAAAAATCATTTTACCTAAATTGCTAACATTACCATGAAAGGACTCAAGATGTTTGAGAGTGGTTCCGACCGTATTGGATTTCATAAGGAGAAAATAGAATTTTAGATCTCACTCAAAATCCAGCTAGTTTTTTCAGGATTTTAGGATTGGAACGATTGTAATGTTTCCATTGGATTTTAAGTACTATGGTATGGAACTCGTATTTAATCAAGAGCACCAAGCCCTCTACATATGTTGATATTAGTGACATTGGTTGTCGAAATCCTCTATCATGACCCTACTAAAAGTGTACACATCACTCAAGCAATATCTCGACTTGACATGCTAAGGTTTTTTTGTCTTATGTTAATTGCTTAGAGGGTGATATTAATGACATAGATTCCAAGATACACAATGATTTTGATGACATGTAGGTATTTGTTGTCGCATGATTTTTTTGGAAGTGTCATGTCCCTTCTCAAATACATTTGTAACAGGATGTTGCTACACCATTTTGCACAATTTTGGCTAAGGAAGAGAACCCAGCATTTTCGACTTAGGGACTTAGGAGGAAATTCAACGTTATTTGGCAACTAGTGGAATGTGGGGGCCACCCACATGTGAATTTAGACTGGGCCATTCAAATGGCTTGGAGGGAAGTCGAATAGTTGAATGGAAGGGCCAACATGAGGCAAGAAAGGCCCAAGGAGTTAAAAGAAGGAAGAAGCTCTCATTCAAATGGATTCTTACACCTTGCAATCAAAATTACTTGACTGTTCGCTCTGTTGTTTAGCTGAGTCAACTGGTTGTTTAGCCACAAATACCTCAAGCAGGAGATTCAACCTTTCCTCTGGGGGACCTTTGTGCCCGCCCTAGGGAGGCAATTCCATAGTTATTTCAGGAGATCCAAGAGTGTGTTGCAGCATTCTCAATCAGCCACAAACAGGGAATGCATATTTCTAGCTAGCTGGAGAATAAATAGGAGAAGTTGGAGCGATCAGTGATCATCCATTTGTCGGGAAAGTTAGAGGATTGGGAGAGCAGCAGTAAGCCAACATTCCTTGTGAGTTTTGGAGCCAGCAGAGCTAGCATCCCAGTAGTTCGAAGTATTGGGCTTGGGGACAGCGCAGAGGGCCAATCCAGCATTTTCATGGAGCTTAGGAGCAGGTGCCATAGGCCGGGAGCCCATTCGAGAAGTCAGGGGATTGATAGTAGGGGTCAACCCAGCACTTTGGGACCATTTCCAGGAGGATTTACAGGCAGATTCCAGCAGGCCAAGTTTTGCAATTGCAGCTGAAGTTGGGCTCCAAGGGGGTTGAATTTTAGAAGTCTAAACCAGCCAAAATCCTTCATGAGTTTAGACCAAGGAGTTTGTCGTTAAAAGCATATAATTTTTTGGGTATAGGAAGTGGACCTTTCAACCATTCGAACCTCAGCAAAATAGTAATTTTCTGGGAAACGCGGTGCAGATTGGTGCAACAGTTGGAGCAGTCATTGGATCGTCCATTTTCTCACCTGGGTTTGGTCATGCTTGTCCACTAGGACAAGCCCAGGTGCACCATTCTATTATCATTTGTATTTTTCCCTCAAAGAAGTAACAAAATGGCTCAGCGGTTCCATATTTGCAGCATTTCTATGGGTGTTTAATGTGTATTTCGTTTTTATATTTTTGTTGCACACGTTATTTGCTTTACATCACTTGTATTCCTATTTAGGAACATTACAGGATGCTAGAGGCCATCTAGAGCCTATTTATTTATGTGTTTTTGGTTCAGCGTTGGATTGCACTCAATGTTATTTTGGTTATGCGCACCCTTACATGCTATATAAATGAGAACTTGTAACTTGTGGACATGAGGTTGATGAAGATTATCACTTTTAGATGATTGATGTTATATGGTTTAATCCATGTTCTCATGCTTTTTTATCTAATTCATCATTCTACGTGCTTTTGTTGACATATATGCATCAAAATATATAAAAATATATATTATAAAATTTGCTCTCGATTCACTCTCGACCCGGGAGCTTTTGAAAATGTCGCTCCCCACTCCTGCTTCCCGCTCCCAAGCAACCTTGATGTATACATTTATTAATTTTCATCTACACACCCATAGAATAAAAAACGTGCCAAGGAAGTACGTAAATTTTATCTAAAAAGATAATTAAGTATCAACTATCATAGAGACAACAGGAAATATATGCTACAGACACTCAAATTTGAAGATAGACACACCTTTTGAGACCAAATAGTAATAGCCAGAAGAAGGCAGATAGATGTTGATCTACATAAAAGAATATAATTAAATAGAATCAACAATGACTCGAGCCTTCAACCTAGAACACGCTAGAATGAACACTTCTCAAAACAGAAGATTATATGATTTTGAGCTATGAGATGATTTGTCACTCTGATGCAAATAAAAAACCTTAAAGAACAATTATTACATCTGGGGACATTCAATCGAGCATTTCACTAAATATTGGTGTATCAACTTCCTTTTTTAATAATGAACACAGTGCTTCAATTGAAACAAAGAGCATGCCTTTCTTTTATTAAGAATTTAGGTGATGGGAATGCACAATCTCTTATGTGCACATTATTACCTCAAATTTTATATGAGGCTTACACTAGTGATTTTTTTCACCACCCTTGTGATTTTATTTTTTGACTCACAAAGACGAATTTTATTAGTTGATGGAGCTTTGGATGGACTAGGGTTTGTTGGTTTTTCACCTAGTTCCTTGGATTGTTAATGACATGGATGATGTGTTAGGTGTCTTGATGATGTTTTGCTTGATATATTTGCTTACCATAGAGAGACAACATTGCACTTGGTCTCCATACTCTTCTAGATGATTGGAGGTGATATGGACCCCTTGATGGAATGCCCTAGCACTTTTGGACTAAGTGGACATTGTAATGGCATATTCATTTGGTTGGATTTAACATGGCATGGAGCGCTTGGCATAAACCCTCATTTTTACATATGGTTTATTACTTGGACGAGTGGGTGTGACTATGGTAAGAGACCCTTTTCTTCAATGCCCTAGCTCTTGTGGATGATGTCCACACATGGATGGGTTACTTGTGGTATGAAACATGGTTTTATGTCAAGTGCTCCCCTTGATCACATTTCAAGACATATACACACATTTCATCATTTTATGCATATTTTGGTAAGGCTGTCCTACTCCTTGATGAGTTGGTTGCACTTTATTTGACTTATTCTTCCTTAGATATACTGCATCACAGACCTCCTCATGCATTATTGGTTAACATGTGCCATCTTGGAGGAGCGTTTTCAACACATGTTGAGGCATATTGTTGGATTAAGGAAAGACCATCCCTTCTTTCATCCAGATGGTTGAATATTGGTGTTATTCCACACATGGTGCCTTGTACGATGGATAGGCTTTCCTTTAGTTGAGGATGGCATTCATATTTGGACCCTCTAGTATTGATTGTTGATGGGATATCTCACCTAAAAGGTCAGATGTCAGCTTGAGGAGGTTTCTTGCTCATATATCATTATTATGGAATGTTCTACCTATTGAGGCCTCTTTTCACATGTGTACTAGCAAACATCTCATTCAAGATGACACATCTGCCACCTTATGAGGGTTTTCACTTGACCCGTGCATGGTATAAGGAGGAAATTTCTTTAATGATTGCACTCTTTTCCATGCTATTGATGAGAACATCCCACAATTGAGAAGATATAGGAGGTTCCAAATACATGATCAAAAAAAGCAAAAGCAATGATCATCTTGACTACATCTAAAAAGAAGGATAGACTAATCATCTCGCATGTAGCTAAAAGTAATCTCATTAGATTCGTTTTTTAGATGGAACAAGAATATGTAATCATCTCCAACATGCAAGCCCTAGATCTCCAGAAGCTAGAAAAAAGCAAACCACCAAAAATAATAGACTTTCTAGTATCTAATAAATTCACCTCTACAAGGAACCCTAATCAATGCTAATGTCTAGATGCATCCAAAATGAGACTAGTGTGATGGAATCTCACAGGATATTAACCCTCCAATTGCAGAAGTACTAGTGGGTGTTAGCAATGGCAATTCGAGGGGATGTTGCTCCCTATCTGGCATGGTCCACTCATAGAAGGCATATGTTACAAATTGGCAACTAAAGGATGAATTTCCCTAAGAAGGAGCCCAACTAACCCAAGGAGAAACCATTCTACTTCAAAAGAAATTTCAAATTGGTCAAAAAAAATTACTATTTTATGTTTGACAAGTCGACCCCATAGTGGAAATAACCCCTTCTATGACACATAAATAAGGCATTCGTTGACTCGCATTTGGCGCATCCAACACATCACATCGATCTGATATGAAATTGTAGGAGGCATCCACACGTGCAGAGGAGGGAGAGAATTCTGACCTACATCAACTTTCTGTTTTGGGTTGCGTTGACCACTATGTTGCAGGAAATGTTGGGGGGCGGAGCGTTTCCTTGAGGAAACGGGTACGAAACGCGTTTCCGCGTTCGGTACGGCCGTGAAACGCGTTTCCGGCCGTACCACCACGTTTCCCGAAATGGAAATGTGGGTGGTACGGCCGGAAACGCATTTCACGGCCGTACAGCCCCACGTTTCCAAAAAATCAAGTGTTTTTTTTTATTTTTTATTTTTTTTAATTTGTTTTTAATTGTTTTTAATTGTTTCTAGTGGGTTCTAGAACCTGTCTAAACTTATAAAAGAGAATTTTGTCTCATTCTCTCATCACACTATTCTATGAGCGCAATAGGTTGGGCTCACAGAACGCAGAGGATCTTGTTTATGTGCACTCCAACCTTCGCCTTGCATCTCGTAGGGGTCTAGAATACAACAGTGGTCCTTCTAAAGAATGGGATGTGGAGGCAGAAAATCCTGATTTGGAGCTCTCTCTTGCTGCCCTGAATATTGAGGACGAGTCTGGAAGTGGAATTGGTGCATCATCTTCTTCAGCACCACCATCCACTATTGAGCATTGTGCTGCTTCTATTTTTGATGAGGATTGTTATGATGAGGATTAGTCTTTTGTCTCTATAGTTCTTGCAGCCTTATAGTCTTTATTGTACTTGCAGCCTCATATACTAATATAAATAAGGCGATTTTGAGATTTTGCCCTGGATATATAATAAACTTTAATGGCTCTTGGAATTTCCTATTATTTTTTTTCATTATGTGATCAATCATGACTCATGAGTAAATGTGAATAAATTTAATCTTAATGTTAATCATATGCTTATGATTGCACATATATAATAATTTTAAAATAATTTAATATATATACATGTATATGTATATATATATATATATTCGCGTTTCCCCGTTTCCTCAAATTTGTGGAGGTCGTGTTTCGTATCGCTTCCCGTTTCGGAAACTCATTTCCGTTTCCCCGTTTCGTGCAACTTAGGTTGACCATCATCGACTTGGGTTATTTGCTTTTGATTTGACCAAATTTCTTCATTGTATTAGAAGGCCGAATTGTAGGAGACTTTGATTGAACTTTTTTGGGTACTTTGATTGAGGTTGACCACAAGCTTGACTAGGGTTTGACCGCAGGTTTGATTGTGGAATTTGATGGAGTATTGCAGGATTTTTGTCTCTGTTTTGATCGAATCTTTGATAGTAATGTTCCAAAAAGGAAATAACAATGCTAAACAAGATAAATACACATACAACATAGAAAAAATCAGACAACAATTAAACACCCATAAAATTGCACCAGAACTGTGCCAAACTTAGCCATTTTATTATCAAAGGAGAGTACAATGCATGGAATGTGTGCACTTGGGCTTACCAAACCAAGCTAGACAATCCCAAGTGAGAAAAATGTTGCCCAGATGCAAAGCAAAGACTTCTCCTCAATGTACTACGTTGGCCCTAGAATTTCTACTATTGTTGGTTAGAAGAAACCCTTGTTTGAGCCTCCCAAAGTGCACAGAAAATTCTGCCAAATTAATCTTGGGCTCTCCACCACAAACCCAGAAAGGGTTTTGGCAAATTCTACGGACCACTTGGAACAAAAAATTTCAGCTCACTCCTCCCCACTGGCTTCCAAATGATTCTGTTTTTTTTGGGGTGCTAAAACTTCCCCAAAAATTCTGCAAAATTAGGAGCCAACTCCTTGACCCTGGACTAACAAAACCCAAAAAAAAATTGGGCTAATTTTGTCCTCCCAAAATTGGTGCTATGCCCTTCTTGGCAGAAATTGCGCCCCTAGTGACTCTAACTGTTGAAAACTCTCCTTATTTCTCCTCAATCTGCAATAGGAATGATATAGGAAATTTTCTCGGGTATTGGGTTGAGATTTCACATCAAAATTTCGGCACAAGGTAGCTAAACCCAACTCCAAAAAAACGTTGTGTAGTGACTCCCTGCACAGGCCCTAGGAAGATAAATGTGTTCCCCTCAAAAGAAATCACCTCTAGCTCCAAAACTTTCCACAAAGGTTGAGCTCTCCCTCAAGCAACTCAATTGATTTTTTCCTGGCAAAATACACTCAGAAGCTAGCTGAAATGAGTGGTACGATTTCTCTACTACGTCCTCCCTGGAGTACGAATTGGTTGAAGGAATCTACTAAAATATGTTGCAATACTCTACAACCCTCTCACCAAAATAGCAATAGCTTGCCTTCCTAGGGTGGCATTCGAAGTCCACTCAAAGAAGGGTGAATTCTCCCCTAGGAGAACTTTGTGCTAAGCAACACTAGTGACCCAGCTAAACAGCTTGAGCAACAAAGAAAATAGATGAGTGGACAAAGACCCCAATAGCTTCTATGCTTAAGGAGACTAGTTTGCACCCCTTTGAGACACTCTTTCTTGATTGGTGATCAACTCTCTCTTGGACAAGATGACTACCTCCTACTTCAAGATTGAAGAGACACTGAATGATGCCTCCAACTTTGAAGCGAGAGGGCTAGATTGTGTTATCACTCCTCTAGATCTCCAAGGTTGAGGAAGAGTCTAGCTGAGGTAACCATAGACCAACCTTTTGACTTGGTAGCTAGCCCTACCAAGCCGGAGAGGGCTCTCTCCAAAGGATCACAGCCAAGAAGGCTGGATAGATTAGGGTTTTAGGCTAGATATAGTAGCTGAAGGTTGTTTTGATTTGATTTGGTTGGGGTAGTCACCGGATGAGTGAATTAGGTCAGAGAGTGAACTAGGTCAGGGCATGAGAGAATCAGAATTGTAGGCATCTAATGGGGCAAGGTAGGCAAGTTACTTTAACACTTTGTAGTATAGTGATGAAATGGTTTAGACTAATGAGATGCTAAAAAGAGCATGAAAAGCATGAATTCTTTTTAAACTGAAGAAATTAAACAAATTATGATGATTTTCCCAAAACAGAGCATAGAAGATGTATTCTACTTATCACACCTTGAAAATCAAACATATTTAGAAGTGAAATGGATCATGGAAGATACCAAACATTCACACACATGTAACTGAAGAAGAAACAATATCAAAATACCATGCCACAAGAATCCCACCAAAATAGCTACAACTCATCCAATATATTCCATGACAAAGTCTGAAACACTAGTACAACATCCAATGGAGTCTAACTTATAGAATGCCTGAGAAATTACATGATATAGGCCTCAAAACAACTCATCCTAGCCTCAGGGGTCAAATCCATGAGAGGAGGAGCAGTGACAACAAAAACTGAACTGATAGCTAGAGTGTAGGGTGGTCAAAGTGACTCATCCCTAACTTACATGAACTGATTCATTACATCTCATGGAGGCCCTTTACCTAATGTACTTACCCTAGGTAACATTAAAAACATGATAATTACATCAATCATATCAATTACATCAGTAAAATATTGATTTCCCATAGGTAAAAATCAAATTTGAAAAAGAACAGTGAAAAACTAGGCCAACTATCAAACGCGCAGCGCCAGTGTCAAACGTGCAGTGCCATCTGCAGACCCACTTTGGTCTGCCTTCCCGGTGTCCCAATCGAGCCTAGGATAGCTCATTGGAAATCTTATCCTATCTAGTTTCCAAAACTTCCTTTGGTTTTCAAAATGGGCTTGATTTGACCCCGCCAAACTTCATTCTCCCAAGACTGGTCAAAACATGCAGAACGAGGGTGCACAAATGAAGTATGCTCTTGAAAGAAACTTTTGGAGGTCTTCCCCAACTCCAAATTGAGCTCGTCATAGCTCATTGGAAATCTCTATCTATCTAGTTATCATTTGACTCATAAAGCAAGTCATTTGGACACTCCATCTAGGAGAAAATTTGATTTCCCAAGGGCACTCCAAAAGTGCAGCAACTCTCTAGTAGAAACTGTATTTTTGACATTTCTCCAAAACCATGACACGTGTGTAAAAACTGAAAAAGGGTTTTCATCCTTGGCCTATTATGGACAAAAACCTCTCTCACTTTTGTAAAATTCATCTTTGTTTCGTTGGAAACATACTTTGAAGCAAAACTAACCCTATGTGTGGCAAATGATTTGTCTCTTGGAATGACTTCTTGAAAAATGATGGAGACATGATGTTTACGTGTTGGAATGGCCTCATACTTGTTGAAATGACCTCCCTTAGGCCTCCTTTGCTCAGATGTATCTGATTGCATAGCAAACCCTAGCTCAATGGGAGAGGAAATTAGGGTTTAATGTAGGCAAAACAGGGGATTTTGGAAATTTATAGAAATGAAGGGAAATAAAGAGGATAGGAGGCTTCTAAATTCTTATGAAAATTTTGGGAGGTAGGGAGGGATGTTAGGAAGTAGGGGAAACTGGAATTTCAAGGATTGAGTGAGGAGAAGGGGTCCAAAAGGGCAAAACAGAGGCCTAGTCTAGAAAAGTGTCAAAAGCATAGCAATAGGCTAGGGTTTGTAGAAAAATGATGATTTTGAGGGATAGGAGAGATGGGAAGTGTTTAGGAAGGTATATTAACGATAGGGAAGGCGTAAGAGCATCAAGATACAAGTTTTGTTGATGATTTAAACATGGAGGTCTTGAAACCAAGAAAAATGTCCTCAAAACCCTGAGAGAGGGAAATGAGAGGAATGGACATGGGAAAAGGTCAAGGGAGGTAGATGGAGTGTAGGTGAGTGAGGTTTTTTTACTAGGGCTACTATCAGTTAGTAAATTTTTGAATGAGTACCTAGGTGGAATGACAAAATTCTGAGAGAGACCCTAATATGAATATGAAAAGAGGATTTTTGATCACTGATGGCAGTATGCAAACACTGACTCTAACAAATTGGATCTTACACTTGAAGAGAATGATGTGATGGAATATGTGCTAGGTCAAGTAGTTGAACCTCCTGAGAATGCCAATGCCAGTCTCAAGTCCCAGTACAAGAAGGGTGAGATCAAGGCCAAGAATATCATTATTGATTCTCTTCGAGATCATCTCATCAATTATGTGTCCAAAATGAAGAAGTCAAAGGAGATGTATGACAAATTGATTGGGATGTATATATCAATAATTTCTCTCAATGCAATTCACTCATTCGTGGAGTTACCCAAACTTGGCCTGACACTACTTCACTTGGAATTTACCAATACTATGGCATAATGTATTGCATAATGAAGTCTTGGACAATAGATCTTTTTGTATATATCCAATTAGTATATAGGCATTTGGGATAAAAGACATAACTTTTGCCACTAGTTTGGTTTCCAATCTGGCAAACCACGGCAAGAGGATTTTGATATTATGTAATATGCTATCAATTTAATAGAAAAAAACTTATTTACAAAAAATAATAAACAAGAAATTGCAATATAACAAATCAAATTGAATCGATTTAATATTCTTTTTACTTTTTAATTGAGCTGACATTATGTTTTTTTATTGTTATTTTTTTTCTACCATTTGATTTTACAGACACTATAACATCTCCCCCATACTGGGTTGTAGAGCGCCTCTCCACGCAAAAGTAATGTATTAAGGAGCCCATGGCTAGCTAAGTACCATGTGACTGATAAAAAGGGATTTTTATAGCATGAATAGTACAAAGGAAATTGGAGCATTCGAACACAATGAGTTGTAATATCTTTCTGTTGTATCAATAATGGGTAATGTATTTCCACACTTCCTATGGATATGTGGATGGATGTGAGCATTTACGAGCATTAAAATGTGAGTTATATATACAGGTAATAATCTATGTATGTGTAATTTGAATATAAAGAGTAAGAGAGAATGATGAAACAAGATACATATGCCTTTGATATGTCTCAAAACTATAATCTCTTTGTATTGAAAGTATTTTGACCTATGCAAGGGATTTGTTGAACTAACTCGAAAGTCCAAGTTTATCCCAACATAAGACATGTATCACTACCCAAAAATTGTGCAGCTAAGATAATGCTCGTATTCCTATGGTGAAAATTGTTGGATCCATCTCATTGCAAACTTGGATATTAGTGGAGGTTGAGGAATTTCATAAATATTTGTGCACTCTTGTCCTTGCAACTCATGGTTGCATCATCATTGCCTCTTTAGCTTCCTTTCCCCAACAATGCATATTCATTTATGCACACAACTATTTCGCATCCAACATGCATGCTTCTATGGACCTTATGTTTTTGTTATGCTCTATATCCAACTTTCCCCTAAAATTTTGCCTCTCATTCAACACAATCACTTGATCAATTTTCCTTTTCATTACCTCAAACTCCCTTGTAGAAAAGGCATTGCACCACCATGCCAACAACATTACTTGCTTGCTCCATCACAATCTTATCTTTCGCAATCATTGGTACTCTTGCTATGAAATCCACAAAATCTCAATATCTACACTATTTCTCCATTTCCCCAAATATTGTTTGTATTATACACCTCACTTACTTTCTCTATCTTAAGTTTCTCTTTCCTTGGCATTTATTCCATCTAATCTACTTGAACAACCTCTTCCTCATCTTCCTTGGCTTTTATCTTCCAAAATCATAAAGTTCATTCACATTGAATATTCGTGACATGTCCAACTTTGTCAACTCCACTTACTATGCATTATCCCCAAATAACATATTTATCTTACATTGTGTAATCTTCCTCACATTCAGTGCATTATACATTCCCCTTAGAATAACACTCTTTACTCAAATGTACCACCACCGATTCAACTTCTTGGAATCTCTTGAATGTGCATCCCATGTTCACATGTCTCTTATGCCTCATGCTACATTCTCTCAAATTCTCCTGAAAATGTACAAGTATCTCTCTCACTCACTTAGCAAATTCCTATGCATCATTGATTGTTTGCATCTCAATAGTTAAATCAACCAAAACACTCTTCTCCTGCTAGGAAATCTTCAATCTGTTACCTATAAAACATTTTAGAGGATTAACCAAACCTTAGTTCACTTCCTTCGTTAGTCCATTTGCTTGTGCATGGTTTGCTAAATTGTATCATGAACTTGTGCCCAATCTCTTCCACAATGTCCTCAAAAAATGACTAAGCAATGTTATGTCCTTCTTTGAAGTAATGATATTTGGTGATCCATGTATCCTTACAATCTCCTTGAAAAAATTCATTGTGCAGTAACATGTATTGATAATCTCTCTAGAAGGAAAAAAAAAAGGTGCCATCACAGAAAACTGATCAGGGACCACAAACTATGTAATGTCCTATCCACATTCTTGGATAAAATAGATATCTATCTAAAAAGAAAAAAAGGTGTCATCACAGAAAACTGATCAGCCACCATAAACTATGTAATGTACTATCCACATTCTTGGATAAAATAGATGTACCTTCCCTTGGTATCCTCAATATAGGCAATGGAGTATCCGACTAATCTTTTTACTCATCCCTTAACCACCTAGAAAATTTTGCATCTTGCTACATGCTTGCCAACTTCCTCCCTTAAGTCGGTCCACTAATATCTTTCCTGGAGCAAGATTTGGTCCTTATCTCTCCCAATGTGACCTATAAATTCGCTAACACACAATTCCTCTTAACTTTGAACATGTATCCTCTTTGTAGAAAAGAGTCCAACTCCATGCTTTTGTCCTATGCAACTAGATTCCTATAATGTTCCACAATCCCCCAAACAATCCCTCTCCTATCTATTTAACTACTTTTTTTGCTCCAAAGCAACTAGCTCACCCTTAAACATATTGAACATCAATGTTCTCTCACAATGCATTAGCTACCTTATTTTCTTTTCATGACTAATGCATTAGCAAGTGATCAAGTCCTTGATAAAAATAGATTGCTTTGGCCTAAAAAAGGGTACCAAATATTTCTTTGACTTCAAGAATTGCAATGAGCTTCTCCAAGTGCAATATTTGTTCAAAAAGCTAGTCTATAGAAATGCACATTGCCCTACAAGTGATAAGTATGTCTTTGTGAAAATTCCACCACTGAAATTCTATTGCAGTAATTGGAGTTAATTCTTCTAACTGTAAATTATTTTAGCAATTTATTGCTATGACAACAATGAATTTATCACACTGCAATCTTCACAAATAAAAATACTACACAAGATAAACTAGTGTTGAATTTTCTAAGTCTATCCGTTAGAAAATTAAATTGTATTATGCTGGTTTATTTCTTCTACTTGTAAAGTCTAAACAAGTTATTTAATACATTTAAATACCAAAATAAACACTATACAGTCACAACATCTACAGATCATCAACTTAAAGAAAACAAGAACACAAGTGACACTGTAATTTTTGGACAAATGTCCCCAGAAAAACCCAATGCAGGAAAACCAGTGCAGCTATTCAGAGGGTTTATTATTATGTAGTATTTCCTTGAGTACAATTGGGTGCCTAATCGGCTCACTCGATAGAGAAAAATACACGGCAGCAATACCCCTATATTCGGAAACAAATATTCAAAAAACCTGTCCCACGAAACCCTCTATGGCACAACTAAAGCTCAACGTTGGCCCTCCTGCTGACCTGCGTCAACCCCAAGACACTCTATGTCAGCCCTCTGAGGCACTGTGCAGCCTCTGGGACCCTCTACGTCACTCCAGCAGCCTCTGCGTAGATGACGCAGTCCCTCTAGCCTTTGCGTTTCTGTTGGGCTCTGCATGGCGTGAATTGGTTGCTGCTCTCACTCTCCTTGCTTCTACGCTGGTCTCTCAGTATTGTCTCTACCTCTCTGCCCAGTACTCACTGCCCCTCGCTGATGATCACTAATTCACTTTTTCTTAGCAACCCCGCTCTAGCAAAATGAATGACTAATCACTCTAGTGACTCCTCCAATAGACCCTCAAGCCTCCTCTTATACTTTTCTTGTTGGTCCTTCAACGACCGAGATTACATCTCTAATCAACGGTTAAGATTAGATTTGGCTTGATCCATGACTTTTGGAACCTTCTAACCTAGTTTTATATTGATACCCATTAATATTTTATTTTTCCTAAGTTTAGACTTAGGAACTCCATTAAAAATATTAATTATTTTAATATCTCCTAGACCGGTTAGAATCTGCCCAAACCATCTTTGGGTCTTGGAGATTTCATGTGCTTTAGCCTCTCCACCAATTTTCATGGCTAGAGCACATACGATGCTACCCCAAATCAACAATCCCTCTTAGCGAGGACTGTGCACTAGTAATACTCCTCAACGAGCATCACTCTAGCTCAGCACTAGCCCTTCTAGCCTCTGCGTCAGCGTCCTGCTAACCTACGTCAGCCCCAAGACCCTCTGTGTCAGCTCTATGAGGCACTACGCAGCCTCTGGGACCCTCTACGTCACTCCAGCAACGTCTGCGTGGATGACGCAGTCCCTCTGGCCTTTGCGTTGTCTCTGCTGGGCTCTGCGTGGCCTGAACTGGTTGCTGCTCTCGCTCTCCCTGCTTTTGCGCTGGTCTCTCAGTACTATCTCTACCTCTCTGCCCAGTACCCACTGCCCCTAGCTCAGCACTGGCCCTTCTAGCCTCTGCATCAGTGTCCTGCTAACCTACGTCAGCCCCAAGACCCTCTATGTCAGCTCTCTAAGGCACTACGCAGCCTCTGGGACCCTCTATGTCACTCCAGCAGCCTCTGCGTGGATGACGCAGTCCCTCTGGCCTTTGCGTTGTCTCTGCTGGGCTCTGCGTGGCCTGAACTGGTTGTTGCTCTCGCTCTCCCTGCTTTTGCGTTGGTCTCTCAGTACTGTCTCTACCTCTCTGCCCAGTACCCACTGCCCCTCGCTGCTGATCACTAATTCACTTTTGCTTAGCAACCCCGCTCTAGCAAAATGAATGACTGATCACTCTGGTGTCTCCTCCAACAGACCCTCAAGCCTCCTCTTATACTTTTCTCGTTGGTCCTTCAAAGACAGAGATTACATCTCTAATCAACGGCTAATATTAGATTTGGCTTGATCCATGACTTTTGGAACCTTCTAACCCAGTGTTATATTAATACCCATTAATATTTTATTTTTCCTAAGTTTATACTTAGGAATTCCATTAAAAATATTAATTATTTTAATATCTCCCAAACCGGTTAGAATCTGCCGAAACCATTTCTGGGTCTTGGAGATTTCATGTGCTTTAGCCTCTCCACCAATTTTCATGGCTAGAGCACATACGATGCTACCCCAAATCAACACTCCCTCTTAGCGAGGATTGTGCTCTAGTAATACTCCTCAATGAGCATCACTCTAATTATCTGGCACCAGTACCTATGTTGATGCTAGGCCTCCCCGCCCAACATCCTCTACACTGTTGCATTCTGTACTATTGCCCATGGCCCTGCCACTGCCACTGCCACTGCGGCATCCATATGGCAACTCCCTCTGCATTCGTGCAGCTACTGGTCCATCCTCCCAATACTACATATGCACTGCATCCCCCTCTCATCATGTTGCATCATGCTACTACACTACAACTCAATTACTGAGAAGTGAGTAACTGATCCACCCAACTTTTGACATCCTTGTCAAGCTAGAAACACTCCCAATGTTGAAGCTCCCTCTGCCGCTAACAAGTGTCCCTCTACTGACCTCTGTGTTGCTACAACAACTCCCTACATCTCACACCAATGCAAACCTCCCTGTGTCATCCTACATCGTTGTACCACTCTCGTGCCTCTCACATTGTTGCAACATGTAACCTCGCGCTGCCCGGGGACTCCTACATTGTAGCACCCTCTGTCACTTCATCTGCATCCATCTCTACCGACATCCGTCAATCTTGCTACTCCTCTTCGGGCTCCCGTAGCAAGGTATAATCCAAGAGGTTGGGTACCTCAAGGATCTTGCCCCTCATTGCTTGTAGTCCTCCTCACTACAGCTCGATGTCTCCCCATCTCTTCTCTAGAGGTACATGAGCACTCATGGCACAATCGTCATCCTCCTCGACTTCTTTCTTCGCCTTCGCTGGCGCTGCCTTAGAGTTAAAAGCCTCTCCCTTACTCTTCTTCCTCGGACACTGGTTCACATAGTGACCCAGTGCCCCACAATGGAAGCACTTGACTATGGAGAGGTCCTTCTTCTTCCTCTTCTCCTTCGTTCCCGCAGAGATGCTAGAGCCACATCCTCTTCCTCCTCCTTCTTGATCCTAACCCCTTTGTTGCTACTCCCCGTCTTGGTCAGTCGTTTGGTCTCTTCTTGACGAAGAGTCGCCTACAGTTCTTCCCAATCTGGAAGACTCGCCCTGCCCAGTATGCTCTAGACAAATGTCTCCCAATCCTCGGAGACTGCATTAAGTGCGGCCCTCACCATCAACTCCTGATTTGGCGTGGCCCCTACGAAAGTCAATTCATCACGGATCTCCTTTAAACGACCGAGGAAGACATCTATTTGCTCTCCCTTCTGCATCTAGTATGACCTTAGCTGATTCTCCAAGAGCATCTTTCTCTGCACGGAAATATGCTGGTTCAAAGTGTCCCACATCTCCTTTGTTGTTTCCTTTTCAGCAATATGTGGGACCACATGATCCTTGACCTGATCAAGGATGATACACTTTGCCTTATCCATTGCCTCCTCGTACCTTTCATTAGCTATCAGGTCAACTGGGATAGCCATTACTCTCAAGGTGAAGCCCTTAATACAATGCCTGTCAAGAATGGACAAGATCCTGACCTTCCAAACCACAAAGTTGGACACTTTGTCCAGCCTGTCCTGATCTCTCAGCCCATGCACGGCCATCTCACTGCTCTTCAGTCGATTCTTCTAAGTCTCTCTACTTCCCGCGTGGAAGTTCTTGGTTCGACTCCTGCTGAGCCTCTCTACTTCCCACCTGGAAGTTCTCGGTTCAACTCCTGTTGAGTCTCTCTACTTCCCGTCTAGAAGTTCTCGGTTCAACTCCTACTGAGTCTCTCTACTTCCCGTCTAGAAGTTCTCTTCTAGACTCCCTCTGAGTCCTGATTTCCCCCCTGGAAATCCTTCTGCCAACCGTCAAGTTGCCCCTCTCCAATCGTCTGTGCAACTGTAACACTAATCCAGATTCCTTGCCTAGAAATCCTCCTCAGCAGCAACTTCCTCTACCTTGTTCTTGCACTGTTAGGTACTGTTCTGACCACAATACCCCACCAGCTTCGCTCCCGCAAACTACCCACAGCGTCCTTCACCCCAGCAACTGAAGGATTGAGCCTCTTGGCCCTACGCAATCCTGGCACCAACAAAACAACTCCCTCATCCAGCTGCGTCAACCCTCCTAGCCTCTGCATGGCTCTACGTGAGCCTATTTCTGCCCTCCTCAGCCTCTGCACTGGCCTCTCTCAGGCCCAAACTAATGACGCAATCCCTCTACGAAACCCTTCCTCTGTCACTTCTGCAACGATCAGCTACTGTCACTCGGGACCGCTGATTCTGCTACAAATCCTCTGCTTGGCTGATGCCTTCAACTCTCCTATGATCTGCAACCATGCTCTGATACCATGCTAAGTTTTCTAAGTCTATCCGTTAGAAAATTAATCTGTATTTCGCTAGTTTAGTTCTTCTACTTATAACTTTTGAACAAGTTATTTAATAGATTTAAATACCGAAATAAACACAATATAGTCACAACATCTACAAATCATCAACTGAAAGAAAACAAGCACACAAGTGACACCGTTATTTTTGGACAAATGTCCTCGGAAAAACCCAATGCGGGAAAACCAGTGCAGCTATTTAGAGGGTTTATTATTATGCAGTATTTACTACAACTGGGTGCCTAACCGACTCACCTGACAGAGAAAAATACATGACAGCAATACCTCTATATTCAGAAACAAGTATTCAGAAAACCTGTCCCAAGAAACCCTCTCCGGCACAACTGAAGCTCAGCGCTGGCCCTTCTAGCCTCTGCGTTAGCCTCCTGTTGACCTGCATCAGCCCCAGGCCCCTTTGTGTCAGCTCTCTGAGGCACTGCGCAGCCTCTGGGACCCTCTACGTCACTCCAGCAGCCTCTGCGTGGATGACAATGTCCCTCTGGCCTTTGCGTTGTCTCTGTTGGGCTCTGCATGGCCTGAACTAGTTGTTACTCTCGCTCTCCCTGCTTCTACGCTAGTCTCTCAGTATTGTCTCTGCCTCTCTGCTGGACTCATTGCCCCTCACTTTTGATCAGTGATTCACTTTGCTTAGCAACCCCGCTCAAGCAAAATGAATGACTGATCACTCTGGTGTGTTCTCCAACTGACCCTCAAGCCTCCTCTTATGCTTTTCTCCTTGATCCTTCAACGGCCGAGATTACATCTCTCATCAATGGCTAAGATTAGATTTGGCTTGATCCATGACTTCTGGAACCTTCTAACCCAATTTTATGTTAATACCCTTTAATATTCTATTTTTCCTAAGTTTAGACTTAGGAACTCCATTAAAAATATTAATTATTTTAATATCTCCCAAACTGGTTAGAATCTGTTGGACACCTAATCCTAAAGGGTTAGCGTGGAAGCCGAATGGACAAGCAGTCCAAGGGACCTTGGGATGTGAATCCCAACGGTCACCAAATGTACTATAAATGTATATCTAATTGTTAATAAAAATGTACTGAATGATTTATCTTTCCTATTGTTTTCCTAATTGTTTTCCCTCACCATGTCTGTTTAACATGGTATCAGAGCCATGATGAGTGGCCTGAGCAACTCAGCCTTGAATAGTGCTGGCCCAGTCTTCATTACCTGAAGAGCGCCTACCTGCTTGCCTGCCTGAAGCTGCATACCTAATTTCTGAAAGAAACACACAAGTCCCAAAAATAGTTGTAACTCCTGCTGTCCAGAGAGCTGCTCAGTCCTGAATGCTACTCTGGCATTTTTTCATTCAACGCACGCTGGTGAGGGAGGTCGGAGCATTTCAATAATAGCGCTGTCTGCTGCCCCTTCTGTTACGCTCGCCGCACCAGTTACGCTGAGCTTTCTGGACAAGGTATGTAACGTTTGGAACCTGTCGTGTGGTCAATGCTATGAAACCTGCTAACGTTTGAACCCTGTAACGTTTGCACCTGTGATGAAACCTGCGTGTGGCTAGCCCGCGCGTGTATTTTCGCTGTAGAAAACTGTGTCTTTTGGCATTGAAAGGCAGTAAACCGTGGTAGTAATATCATTCTTATTCCCACCTGCCTCGCGAATCGCACGCTCCTTCGGCCTATCCATGTCCATAGCAACCCTGTGCGCATGGAAAAAGAATGACATGACTTGAGTTTGACAGAAACTTGGCCCGCCGTTCGAATCTTTCAAATCACGTTGTCGATTTTTCACGCTGTAAAGCTCGCGGGCTATTTGTCTATTTTCGTGCACTGCGCCAGTCAATAAAAGAGGGACGGATCTCCATAGTTACATAAGATCACTATTTTCTAGGTAGTGGGCTTGGATTCCTCGAAAAAAAAACATGGAGATCTGGTAAAAAAAAACACAGAAAATAGGCACGCATTTGTAAGACGAAAGAAAGTGTGGGATCAACCAGCCTACACTTCACTTAATGCAAAGCAGAGAATGCAGCTCAAATGGGTACACGAGAAATACACGATTTACGATTACTGCAAAGATTCAGTCAGATTTCTGGCGTCGATTTCCCTTTCCTCCACGAGAGTGTGCATGAAAGTAGCCTCTCCTAAGTATCACATGTTTCTTGAACTGCTCGCATGTATGAGATTAGTATATTGTTAGTACTGTGAGCTTGAACTCTCTTAATATGAATATGATGAGCGTTAATGATGGTGTGAGCTTCACTCATCTGTAAAATATGATCACACTCAAAATAATGTTTCGAAGCAGCCTGGGTATCGACATAACTTTAAGTGAAGAAATATGAGAGCCTCTGCCTCTCCTTACCCTGTGCACTGGTCATCTAGTACCGGTCATGTACACCATAATATTTCGTAGCTTGCACTTTGTCGACTATGATGCTAGGATTTTATGTATAAGAGATTTTTTGTCGATCTTTTAGACAATCAGAAATCCTTTGTTCAAACATGTGAGTGAATTCCCGTTTATTGCAATGAAAATATGCGAGGATTAGAATGGTTGGAAAATTCAGGGGACTATTCTTGTCATTGCAGATTAAATGAATCTTGCGAGCGTATTATTAGATGATTTTAATGCACTTTCATAAACTCGGGACATCTAACGAGTTGAAATTAATCAGATGATCTCTGACAGAGTGGATTAGAGTGGTAAGTTGGATTAACGAGACAAGCTGGTAAATCTGCATTGTTCGTCGAATTTCCTGTAGCACGTTTCGGCAAGGTTCTTGAAATGTTTAAATACAGACATGCTTTCTGAGTTGAAGCCTCCTGCAAACTGGTGAACTCGGAAGGCGAATCGGACTCCCTAGAATATTAGGAATTTCCATGTAACCTCCCTCTCAGAGTCTCCCATCGACTCAACTTCTACAGCTACTGTTAAAATTGCTTTTTGAAGAAAATTAGACATGAAGAAGGAAATTATGAAAGGATAATTTTGAGAGCAAGCCCTTATCATATCAATCTATATCGGACTGACATGAAATGGTTCGCATGAATATATAGCTATAAAGAACAGTCTGTTTAAACGGTGCTACTGCTTATACGCATTGGGTATATCAAAAACTTGTATTCTAATCAGCATTATGAAGTGAATTTGAAGCAATTTTGGAGACATTCTTGGAGCAGTTTCTTGTAGAGATTTTGGAGCAGCTTCTTGTAGAAATTTTGCATGATTTCCATAGCAGTCAGATGCTCTGAAGTTTGAAGTTGAGGACAGCGCTCATCTTCACATTTATATATATTTTTTTTTCATTGGCTCCAGTTCATTCTTGAAACGAAATGTGGACTGATGATTTACCATATGCTCAATTGTACCAATGTTTATTGTAGCTTGACGAGAAATGTTTATTGTAGTTTAACTTGGTAACATCCAGCTTACTCAGGTCCTGCTCCATCAACTATTTTCGCAACATTGTTGCCACTTGACCAGTGCTTACAAGATCTTGCAGTAAGAGTACAATATTATTTTTCTGTTGCTATTGCCTCAGTTGTGTTTTTAAGTGACATTGAAGAAAATGGCCAGACTTGAAGATGCATTAAAGTTATTGAATATCCTAATTCATTCCACTGTTGATGAGATGGTCAAAGTTAACAAAGAAACTCTCTTTGACATCCAAACCTCTCTGCAAACTGCACATGAGAATATTGAATTTTTGCAGCTTGAGACAACGCTGCAGCAAGAAGAACTACAACAATGGAGTCATCTTTCTGAACATGTTTCTGTTCAGAAGATTGAAACAGACTCCCATAAACAACAAGTCAATAATGTTCCTGTTCATTCAAATAAAGCAGCAGTTGTAAATGCAGATGCAGAAGTTCA
>APFE030350559.1:8870-57094 GCA_000404065.3 Pinus taeda
TTCGACGTCCGTTTTCATCATTGACTTGCGATCGAAGGATTCCATGAAATGTTCGACATCGACTCATTCATTCACATCTCATGGATTGTGCTGGGTACTTTGAGAACATTGACATTACTGGTGGTCTCTCTCACACTTGTTAACAGTTTACATCATTGACTGGTAATCAAGTGGTTTCTACCATGTTCGACATCGACTCATTTATTCACATGGCTAGAATCGTACCAATTCGGGAAGTAGAGATGAAGACCCTGGATCTAGTTTCCACCATCCAGGCTACGAGGAGTTTTGTACTCATTATATAGTAGACCAATTATAAACAGATGGCTGCGTCCATACTATGTCTACATAAGTCTATGATTATGATGTACTATGAAATCATCCCTGTATCAGAGTAGTAGTTAGTCTGTTAGTTAAAGTTTTTGATCTGAGTATGGGAATGCCTACCTCAGCGATGATATAATCTTATACATGTATTTTGTGTTTAAAATTGCAGGTTCTGACTGGGCTCTCCACAAGATAATCCTTGAAATGATAAAGTACTTCACCCTTCCTAGATGATATAAAACCCTAATCTATTACAGGCTTCGTACTTTAGGGGCAATCTGTTACACTGAAATTTGTCACCATGACTATCTGCAGTTAATATGGCTCCATCAATAGTCATATTGTCCTCCTTGTCAAGCCTCATAACTCTGCTCTTCATGTCAAACTTCAAAAAGAGAGAAAGTCACTTAAAAACATGTTTATCTCTGGGTATGCATGTTCTCTCTACCTTTCCTGTGTGTACACACTCCAAACACACTGTACCTGCGTACTTGTACGCTCTGTAAGCCAAAGGTTGGGTGCGTACCCATGTAAAGGTCAAAAGGCGCGAGTTTCATCTTTAAAAAGTTACTTGTGGTCACTTCTAGAGCCTTCTAGAAGAGTGTTTGACGTGTATTGAGCGCCTCCAGATGGTTCATGCATCCCTATGATAGAGGTACTTATCCCATCAAGAGAGGAGCTACCCCATCCAAAAGAGGGAGTATCCCATTGATGTTGGAACTGAATAACTTCCTCTAGAACACTATAAATACAGGCTTTGGGCCAGAGGATGGGAGGTTGAAAGCTGAACATTCCAAAGGGTAGATGCTGCTGGAATTAGGACTTCCATTGTAAACTTGTGAGGAGAGATTACCATCCTTTCTTGTTGCCATATTGGAAGTGGGTGAGCTTGTCAATGTAGAGGAAATCTCTTGCTGGACCCTGGGAGGAGCTTGCACAACACCAAGGCTCAGGTTGTAATGGTTCCTTTTTTGTTTCCTTAATACAAATAAGTCCATTCTTCTCAATGATTTGTTGTTAATGAATTATTTCATGTACTCCTTGGTTTATGTGATGAATATGCTTTGTTTTATGATGAATATTCAGGTGTTATGTAATCGTTTGCTTTGTTAGTGTATGCAGGTCTTAAAGTGAAGGAGGAACTCATCTGGATCAGCAAGGCTGGACTGCTACAACAAGCGTTGGACCTAAGGTAAGATCGGAAAACACTTGATCTCTCATAGAATAACGTGTGTTTAGAGAAGGATTGCTCTTGTTTGGTTTGTTTGTCACTAGAGAGTCTTAGACTCCTAGGGAGGTTAGGTTTGTCCGCAAACATAACTCTTTCCGCATGACAAGTTGGACTGGGTTTTCCCCTTGAAGGGGTTTTTCCTTGGTTGAGTGCCTATATCATGTGTCTCTTGTTCTTGTGGTCTTTATATACATATAATTTGGTAATTTCTTTATGAAAGATAAACTAATAAATAAGTTTAAAAAGCCAACATATTTCACAAGTAATTATCAAGAAAGAAGAATGAAACCCTAATTCCTATAAGCATTGATTTCTCAACAAGGGGGCGGGTTTGAACGGCTCCCCTTCTGCTTTGGCCCATTTCATGCCTTTCTTTCTACATTTTGTGAAGGAGTTTTGTTGTTGGTCTTGCGGGGTTCTTATTGGTCTCTTCTTGTGTGTCCAACTCATTTTCTTGGGTTTTCAGTGGTCATGCTTGGCCTCTTGGTTTTCCTCATATTTTCTCCTAGACTTTGACTTCTCTAGGGTTTTTTGGGGACTTTTTCAAGGGCTGTCTAGGCAACCTTTGCCAAGTTCTTCTTTTTTTTTGGATCTTTGGTTTTGGAGGATTTTTCATATGGGAGATTTGTGCTCTTCTTTTTTGGTGGGCCTTTTGGATGAGGTGACTATAATGCCCTAGGGCATTTCCAAAAATAAAATTACAAGTTTTTTTATGGAAAAAAATAATAGAAATGGTAAATAAATATTAATATTGAATGAAAGAAACATGCCTTATTTTATTTAGGCTAATCTAATTTATAAACAAAATGGTCTTTTTCACTGAAATTTGGCTATGCAATTTCAAGCAAGATTGTGATTTTTTGTTGTTTAATATACCTTTTTGAATTCATAAACGGATTCAACACCCTTAAAAACTCTAGGGGTACTCAAATTCTATAATTAAATAACTTAAACTCAAGCTTTGAAGAATCTTTGCAAGATTTTGTTAAAATTAACCAAAAAAATGCCCTGACAAAAGGTCATTTTATAATAATATTGACCTAATAATGAGAGCTTCTAGAAAACGAATATTGACCATATTAATTAATCACATTTCTTAATTTTTTGTGATGATATTCAACAATACAATATTTTTATTAGTTATTTTAATTTTGCATTATTATTTTGTAATTTAATTAAGCTATATTTAAAACTAAAATAACAAATAACCTTTATTTTTATACAATAATAAGTAATTTATAAATAAAATAGAAAAAATTAAATTATTATAATTTATTCATATAAATAAATTAAAATAAATTAATTAATACAATATTTTTAAATATAAATAAAGTAAATTAAACCATTATTTTAATTTTATTTGTTTTTAATAATTGTAAATGCTTCCTTAAAAACATAATATTCCGGATTCCCTGTTTCAAAATATGAACTAAAATTAAAAAACTATTTCAAACATTTAATATCATAACAATATAAAATAATTTATATCTTTCTCCCACCTCCCCAAGTGCAACTAAAAGTGAGAGACATAGATGATAGGAGGACACTTTTATCCGGAAGTCAATAATTTTTTTATAATTTTTAATTTAATTTTAAATATTTTACCAAAACTACCAACCACGACAATCATTGAATGAAGAGCAAACTCATCAATGCGAGCGTATGTATATTCATCACTTATGAAAATAAGTGAATCACTATTTTTCGGAATCGCTACTTTTAGGAATTTAGATATTGAAAGGTTACCCTATTTTTGGAATTTAGGAATTTAGATATTGAAAGGTTACTTATTTTTTGGGAATCACTATTTTTTGGAATTTAGAAATTGAAAGTTTATTTTATATTTGGGAATTTAGAAATTGAAAGATTATCTTATTTTTTGGGAATCATTATTTTTTGGAATTTAGAAATTGAAAGTTTATTTTTATTTTTGGGAATCACTATTTTTTAAGCAATGCCTCACATTATTATATGATTCAAAAGCTCACATTCACATGGTTTCATAGTGGTTAAATTATCTTATTATTTGATGAATATATATTCTTTTCCGTTGTCACATTAACTAAATTATAAATTAAAGTTAATGTAGATATAAAGATGTTAGGATTTTGATTACATTTTACTCTAATTTGATTTTAATTGGTTTATATTATTATAATTTTTAAAATCATATTATATAATAATAGTTTGAATTAAAAAAATATTTTTTTTTTTTATATTATATTTAATATATAGTATATTTGAAAAAGTTTAATGATTAAAAAATATATATTATATTTTCTTACAAAGTTAGAATTCAAATTTAGAAAATTATATATATATAATATATAATTATATATGAGTAGTCAAACCACTATATAATATTTAAATGTATTATATGCTATCTAATATTATAAACAACTAATGCCAAATAAATACAATATTAATTATTTAAATAAATATTTATAAAAACGTATTTTTAATATTAAAAAAATTTAAACCTAAAGGGTTTACCTATTGGTTTCTAATCCTTAGGTTTAAATATATTTATATTTAAATAAATATTTACAAAAAAGTATTTTAACATTAAAAAATTTAAACATAGAGGTTTACCTATTGGTTCCTAATCTCTTACGTTTAAATATATTTATATCTAATTATTATTGTATATATTTTTTGGAGTTATAAGAAAGTTTATTTTATTATCATGAGATTAATGTTATTTATTTATTTATTTTCATATCTTTAATTTTAAGATGAGAATTACTTGATGGGGTGAGAACTGAGACTAATGTGATCGTCATCCCCATGAGGAGTGACAAGTGGGTCGGTGGTGAGGGTTGTACCTCTAGGTCCCCTCATACTATGTGGAGGAGGGAATGACATATAGGAGCCTTAGATCGCAGGCATGTGAGTATTTACAACGCACTGGGAAAGGGAAGCGACAATTAGTTGATAAGTGGGGTGAGGAAGGTGTCGGCATTTCGGTTCAGTGCTTAGGTTTGGTGGTGGAACTATACTTGGCCTCCTGCTTGATAATGAAAGAGGCGTTGGACGCATGACAAAATTGGTGGTTTCTTGATTTTCTTTGGGGAATAGTGGTTTCCTGCGTATAATGGAGCCCAATTCCTTGTTTTCCTCGGGCCTTGCAGGGCCCAACTAGGTTGGCGTGCATGGTGTGAAGGCAAATGCTATTCCTGGTTCATTTGGTGTAAGGAGCGTCTTTCCAAAAGGTGGCAGTGTCATGGTGAGGGCGGTGTTTGGGAGGCATCAAGCTTCTCGAGAACAGTCATCCTCATGGTAGTCAGCTCTATACACTGGAGTGAATGGTGTTGCAGGGAATGTGAAGGTCGTGCTAGCGGCATAGTCTTACGTTCAGTCTGGTGGACGGGAGGACATCAACTCATTTCAGCAGATGAAGTAGCATAGCTGATAGAATTGAGCGTCATTGGGCGGTGACAGATGCGTCCTAATCCTCGACGGGGGCAGTCTAACCTCCCCGCGAAGCCAATAATGGGGAGGGAGGAAGCCCTTGCATTAGAAACCATGGTGGATGGAAGTGGGAGCAAACTAGTGGGCAAGGATCAGGGTGTAGGTATTGGAGGGTGTGGAGGGCGAGGTGGCGGACTTCATTATGGTCGGCGAGGTGGCGGGAGTCGGGGGCAGTTGACTTAGCGTGGTGGCAATGGTGACATGAAGACACCTCGCACTAGTAGTAGTGCACATACTCTTAGCTCTTAGAGAGGTGGTGGGCACAGGAGGGCTCATGCAACTCAAAATGATGGTTGTTGTGATGCCTGAGACCCACAAGGCTTGCAACGCTGCTCCTTGGAAAACTGCAGAGGCCTAATCCAATCCTTGGTGGACCAGGTAGATGCAACAGAATGAATTAATGAGGAAAAGCATGATGAGATGATGGCAACATTGGAATGCATGCATTACTTCCAGTGCTAGTTTAGAGAGCGAGTGGTGGTAGTCTAGCGGGGACAAAACCATCTTGCAGAGAAATTGGAACAACTAGAGAATTGGATGGTGCACTTGGAACGCACATTCAATGCAATTTCCGCCCTCGACCTCCTGTAGGAACTACTCTAGACAACCCAATTTTAGTCACCGTAGACCATTAGTATGTCCTCTAGTTTTCTTTATGTTTTGTTTGTCTATTGGAGCCGATGACCCTCTCTTTTGTGGACACTATTACTGGCCTCTTTTTTGTATTTTTGCTACCTTTTGCAAACTATGGTCAACAAACCCGGTCGGGGTGAGACCACATGCTTTTTGAAGTATCATATGTATATGTTTTTCTTTTTTCTTTTTTTTCTAAATGAATAGAGCGTTGACCTACAAAAAAAAAAAGATGTTAATTATAAACTCTTTTTTTTTGCTAAAGGAAGAGTCATGCCTTCTTTTTCATTAAATCAAACATAATTTACAATATATACACATTTCCACCAAACTGAGTGGTACAAGGAAAAATAGGAAGAAGTCCTATAGAATCTAGGCCCTCCAACCCCAAAAAGTTCTCTCCAAACAATTTTGAGTACTAACAAAAACAAGCTACGGGAGTTGCAGGGCACATGCGCCCTCTCGACAAAAACCCACGCCAGCAAGCCCTTGATCTTCCTTTTAATCACAGTTGTTCAATTTTCTTTTTAAATCCTACGCTGGAGATACATATCGCTTCATAAAGAAGCAAGATATTTAACCCCCCGACCCCACCGAACCACACGCACAATCCTGATCGTTGATCGGGCTTGATAAAATCTGACGGTGGAGCTGAAAATCACACGCCAGAAATCATCAAAGTTTATTGTGTGATGAGGGTGGTTTTCAGACCGGGTCCTCATCCACATGTCAAGCGTTGAAAGGTATCATTACCCAGAAATCGAAACCACCTTCGGCTTGAAACGGTGCGATTGCACCAAAACCGCTCGAGAGGTGGTTTCGTCTCCCAACACTGGGAAAAATGGGAAGTGTTGCCTCCAAAACGGTGACTGTTCTTGACCTTCCTCTAGATTGTGAAAACCCAACGCCCGCCTTCGGGGGTTTTCAGTGCTGTGATGACCATAGCTGCAGAGGCCACCCTTGGCAAGCAATCCTCCGTAGACCTGTCTGACCAAAATTGTGAATCCTGCATAAATCTGCTCATTGCGGATTGTCTTCCTTAGTTTTGTTCTGATACACTTTTTGATCCTCTTCCGCCTAGTTATGGCAGAGTTATTTTAGATTGCTTTGCAGCTTTGCAAGCCAACTCATTGAAATTCTGTTGTCCTTATAGGTGACCCCTTCGTTGGCTATAATGTCCACCAATTTGTTGGCCTTTCTACGCACATGGATGAATCTAAGTGTGCGTAGTCCCTGAAGATTAACCTCCAGCGTTTATCACATTTTGGCAATTGTCCTGTTTAAGAAATTCTAAGCATTGCTCCAATGCCATTAGTTTCGCCATGTTGTTGGTAGCTTTTCCTAAATGAGAATGGAAGAGGGAGATGATGGTTACGGTTTCATCCCTTAGAACTCCTCTAAAGCCTTCCATTCTCAGGTTATGTTTTGAAGCTCCATCGATGTTATACTTAAAAAAACCTTTCGGGGGGGGTTCCAGAATTCCTTAACCGATTCCCTTATGATTATTTTCCTATCTAGACCTTGTGGAATGATCCCCTTCATGTCTAACTGCTTGAGTATTCTCAACTCTATTTCCGAGGGAGGATTTTTGGGGAGATCCCTAACTATTGTGTTGTTTCTTTTAGTTGTTTCAAGATCTGCTCCAATAGGCAGAGAGAGGAATTCTTCTCTTCTTTGAAAATTCTTTTGTTTCTTTCTTTCCACACATTCCATATTATGAAACTTGGCAAGATAGCCTAGGCAGAGTTAAGAACTTCATAATCTGAAAAATTATTCCTCCAATTGTTTATGGTGTTAGTGATACTATCTCTGTCTCTATTCGACTAAATGAAGATGATGGCAAAAATATCCCATAACCTTGAGGTGAAAATGCAGCTATTGAGAAGATGTTCCATTGTCTCCTCTTGTGCTTCACAGAGCTGGCATCTGGAGGGTCCCAACATTCCCCTATTTCTAATGTCATCCCAGGTTAAGATTTTCCTGTGATGAACCAGCCACATAAAGAGTTTGATCTTCATCCAACCTTTGTTCCTTCATAGCTTTTGCTAGATTCTGACCGGTGCTTGGGATTCTAGCCCAAGGAGAATACCTTTTGCTTCCTTAATATTAAAGTTGCCCTCTTTGTTGTTACCCCATCTTAGTTGATCCTGCTCTTCAGTGACTAAAATCATCCTCTGATCCAACATCCTCTTTAGGGTCTTTGCTCTATTGTTGAGGGTTCTGTCCTCTCTACCATCTATTTTTTTCCATGTTCTCCATTTTTCTATATTGTGGGCATGTTCCTAAAAGTCCTTTACCTTTACTAATCCTTGGTTGTCTGTCTCTTGCTTAAGGCCCAAAAATTCCTCTTTCAAAAGTGTTGGTTCTTGTTGCCATTTATCCTCCCAGAATAGTGCCTGCTCTCCATCTTCGATTTCCCAGAAACTATTTTTTTGAACCACCCCTTTGTTCTCCCAGGCCTTGTTCCATATGTGAGAGCCCTTCATGTTTCCTGACATTCTTATTAGCTCAGAAGAGTGCTAGGAGCTAGCATATTTTTCCTTCCAGATGCTTGCCCATTGAGCCTTAGGTTCCTTAACCCACCGCCACCAAATTTTGGCCCCAAGAACCTTACTGAGAATCTCTAGATCATCCAATCCTAGGCGTCCTTGGTTCTTAGGTTTACAGATCTTCTCCCAAGAAACTAAAGCCCATTTTTTCCTAGTTTCCTCCTTGCCCCAAAGAACATCTCTTTGGATATTTCTAAATTGCTATAGGACTCCTTTTAGAGCAGGGAGAGCTCATAGCGTAATGACTGGGATAGCTTGGAGCATAGCCTTTGCAAGAACCAGTATACTAGCCAAATTTAAAGACCTGATTGTCCATTTCCTGAACTTGTCTTGCATCTTGATGATTAATGGTTCCTAGACGCTCTTATGCAAAGGTTTATCCATTAGAGGAACTCCCAAATACCTAAAGGGAAGGGAATCTCTTTCAAAGCCAAGAATTCTGGAGACATTTCTCTGGATGGCAATGTGGGTGTTGAAGAAAAAAAATTTTGATTTGGAAAGATTGACCTCCATACCTGTTGCCATGGAAAAGTCATTCAAAATTTGTTTGTATGCAAGCACTTCCTTGACTGTGGGAATTCCCTGTAACATGGTATCATCTACAAATTGTTGATGGGTCAGAGCTTGACCATTATCTGATAGTTCGAGTCCTTGAATTTTTCCTGTTACTTTAGCATGATTAATGGACCGCCCCAACCCTTCCATCATGAGGATGAAAAGAAAAGGAGAGAGCGGATCCCCCTGTCTGAGTCCTCTAGAAGGAAGAAAAATTTTCGAGGGAGAGCCATTAACTAAAATTGAGAAGCTGGAGGAAGTCACTAGGGCCATGACCCATCTGATCCAATTATGATCAAAACCAAATGCAGTAAACACTTTCGTGATATATGTCCAATTCACTTTATCATATGCTTTGGCTATGTCCAATTGCATTATCATTCCCGCTTTCCTTTTACTAGTTAACGTGTGAACCACCTCATGAGCTTGAATGATGTTATCTAGTATTTGTCTGCCTTCCACGTACCCTGATTGTTCCCCGGAAACAAGTGTAGGCAGCAAAGGTTTGAGTCTGTTCGCCACTACATTGGAAATTATCTTGTAAATTACATTGCATAAGGAAATGGCCTATACCTCTCTGGCGTTTGAGCATTATCCTGTTTTGGAATTAGGGTGATGAAGGAAGTATTGAGAGCTTTCAAAATAGTTCTGTTTAGCCTGGAATATTCCACTACCCTTACAATATCCTTTTTGACAATGTTCCAACAAACTTTGAAGAAATCCACATTGAAGCCATCCAGACCTTCATTTTGCCTTGCCATTTTGCATTTCCTTGAGCACCTCACTGACCTCATTTTTAGTTACAGGTCTGTTGATATTACAATTGTCCTCTCTAGATACCAACTTAGGGATGTGTTTAGTGAAGTCTTTGATGAAAGGTTCCCTTACTAAAATGTCTTCGTGGGCAATACCTCGGAAGTGTTTTACTAACACTGCTTCTATTTCCTCATGAGATTGATGGATTTTCCCATCCTCGTCCTTGATCGAAGAGATCCTATTGTGAGTCCTATTAGCAATTGTGGATCTATGGAAAAAATTTATGTTGCGCTCCCCTTCCTTTAACCATTGAACTCGTGATTTTTGTTTCGAAAAAATTTCCTCTTGTTTACCCAACTTTTTCCATTCTAGATGATATTTCTCTACCTGATCATTTTTGTTCTTATCAAATCCTTCCTTGATCAAAGCTTGGTTGAGCTCCAGAATTTTATTTTCAACAGATTCCTTACCTACAAAAATATTTCCAAATTCATTCTTGTTCCAAGCTTTTAGCTTCATCTTGATATGCTTTAATATTTTGTGTAGCAGGAACATTAATGAACCCTGAATCTACAAATCTTCCACCCACCATTTTCCAATGTTGCTAATGAAATCTGGGTGTGAAAGCCAAATATTTTCAAATCTAAATGGTCGATTTCTTGGGGTGCCTATGCCCTTAATCTCCATTTGAACCGGACAGTGATCTAAGCCTCCAAAAGGGAGATTTCCTGCAATTATTTCCTTGTCTAAAAGTATGAGATCCTCAGAGATCATGAATCTATCTAACTTGGAGGCTACCTGGGAATCTCCTCCTCTTTTATTATTCCATGTGCAGAGGCCATTGTTTGTCTCAATGTCAACAAGATTCATGCTTTCTGAAAAGTTCTAGAAGGCTGAGGAATCCTTGTTTAGAGCTTTTGTGCCCCATTTTTTCTCTGAGAGAGATCTGATCATATTGAAGTCTCCTCCTATGACCCAGAGAACCACCAAGGAGTCTATAATGCCTGACCCAGAGAACCACCAAGGAGTCTATAAACCTAATTTTGTCATCCAACCTTTAAGGTCCCTCTCTCCTACAAGCTGTATGACCACTGATAAATAATTCCTTGATGCCTCTGCATCGATTATTCCAACCTTTTGGGGATTCCAGAGAGTGAGGATACCCCCTGCTGCATTCGTAGCTTTAACTTCTAGAAACTCAAATATGCTGAGCCATTTAGTATGGATTTGCCTTAACTTTTGAATAGAGCATTTCGTTTCTTGGACAAAAATTATATCCGAAGCTTCTTGCTTCATTCTTTTATTCAACATTCTCTATTTTCTCTTGCTGCCTAGACCTCTAATATTCTAGGTTGTGAACTTCATAATGAAAGATTGGTAAAGTAGTAACTGGTTAGATCTTTCATCTTACCTGTGTCTACCATGAGCTTTCCACATTCCATCAGTAGCTCGTTTTTCTTTTTCCTACCTCTTTTTTTTCCTGGATATCTCGGTGGTAGCCCCAGAGTCATTTTTACTGCTTTCACTCCTTTGTTACTCTGTCTTTCAATGTTGTTTACTTCCTCCAAACCCTTTGCCCGAGTTTTCCATAGGAATAACTACTGTATTCTATTGATCTCTTCTTGTGGTAGTGATTCTACCCCGCCCATAGTTCCCTAATTCAGGAACCCTTCTAGCTCTAGGTTTTCTCTGTTAAGAATCTCCTGTAACTCATTGTCCTCCATTTCCATCTCACTCTGGTTCATTTCCTGATCCATTTCTAGTTCTGAATCACTCATCATGTTTCCTTTCTATTTTTCATTTTCCTGTGTCTGATCATTATCTTCTTTCTTCTCCCTCTTCTCATAATTTTCCTTCATTAATTGATCTTCTCTTGCTATTTCTTCATCCTCTTCGAGAACTTGGAACTAATTCTGACTAGCCTTTTGTCCTTCCGCTTGATGTTGCTTTGGCCCTTTTTTGCCACTTTTTCCTTTATGAGCAACTTTGTGAAGGTTGTCTATGTCTTTCATTGTGTTAGTTTTGTTTTTATTTTCTGGTTTAACGAGAGGACAGTCTCTTAGAAGGTGGTTGTGTTCATGGCATCTACGACATCTAAATGCAATATGCTCATAGTCTATTGTTTGCACCCATTCCTCATCAAAAACCTCCAAGATAACCTCATCCAGAAGAGCTCCAGATAGATCCATCTCCACAGAAATCCTTGCAAAGGAGGTATATTTTCCCCTCCTTGTGGCTTCAGAAGCTTTGACAAACCGTCCTAATTTATTACCTATGGCAGCTAGTGATTCTGTTTGCCAATAATCGAGAGGTAGAGAATAGAGTCTTACCCAAACCGGGACTGAAGAAAAAGCTTTCCTCTCTGGAACGAAATTCATCATCCATGGCCTCATATAGAGCCCTGCTGCTGCATAGAAGTAGGGCCCACCTTCAAACACTCTGTCTTTATCCTCAATGTTGGTGAACACCACAGTGAAGAAACCCTTGGGCCCCAGATGAATATCAATGCTCCCTTTGGGCTTCTAGTGGTATCTGATCCAAGTTTGTAAAGATTTTTCAGTAGGCCATAACCCCATGAATTTAAATATGATTGCATAAGTATGCATGTGCTCCCTATGTGCCTGCAGCGCTGGATTATTTAATACTACTCTAGGAGTGATTTCAGTCTTGGGTTTACATGGTCCCCTCTAATTTTGTCTGTTGTTCTCTATTTTTTGTCATTTTCCTCCTTGTCTTTTGTGCCACCATTCCCCTCTGATTTGGATCCTTTTGTTTCCTCTTCCCTGTTTCTCCTTCCTTCCTCAGCCTTACCTCTGCCTTTATCTGGAGGATCTTGCTCTTGTTGGCTACCGCTTCCTTGAAGGAGGGAGTGAAGCTCCCGCCTCTGTGTCCATCCATGGGGAAGGTTTCCACCATAACCTGAAACCCTGGTCGCTCCCGCTTCGTTCCCGTGTTCGTCCTCTCACCTTTCAATATGAGAATTATAAACTCTACCTCTATTAATGTAATAAATTATATTTGTAAATAATTATGTATTAGAATTTATTAAATAATAAATAAATAAAATTAAAATAAAAATAAATGACAAAGTATTCATGAACACCTATTTCAAACAATTTGACATATTTGTATAACTGTTAACCATACAATTACATTTTTTTAAAAGGATATGTATAAATTTAATAAAAATAGTTTATATTAGTATTTATTTATTTTTTTACATTACCCTAGAAGAATGATATGGAAGACTTTTCATTTTAATTAAATTGCAATAGTATAAAAAATAATGTATTCATGCAAATTCATTTTATATTATTTAATTAAATAGATTCTTTTCATTTTAATTCAATTGCAATAGTTTAAAAAAAAAAGGATGCCCATGCAAATTTATTAAATAGAATTATTTTCACTTAAGTTGTAAATTCTAAGTGGTTTTATTAATTACTATATATGTATTTATCGTTGAATGTTTCTTTAATATGTTGTTTTTACAGTATTACTTCACTATCCCTTTAACTAGTAGTGATGGTTGACCATACTTGACTATAATTGACTTGGTTCACTATGGGTGTCTTTCATTGATTCTAACCCTATTATATAGTGTATGACACAATTATCTATATAACTTCTTTCCCTAATCTAGATATTAATACTTATCACTGGTTAACCATGATTGAATATCACTAATCATATTTAATATTGATTGACCATGTTTATATATAATTTTCCATAATTTTTCCAAACGATTCGCCAATTTCCATTTTATAAAAGATGATTCGCAAATTTTAGATATAAATTATTTACCTTAAAATTGCCAAATTTAAGTGGCTATATGATAAATCATTATAAATTGAAATTTACAAATATATCATTGAAAATTTATAGTTTGCATTTACGATTAGTGAGATTCGCCAATTTTTCTAAACTTCAAGAAAATCATTCTTAAATCTTGATTGAATATCACTAATCATATTTAATATTGATTGACCATGTTTATATATAATTTTCCATAATTAATTACGTTATAAGGTTTTCCCTTTGAGAAGACGAGGGAATGAGTGTAGGTTTCATGCTAGGGTTTGAAAAATACCTGATCAAGTTGTAATCACAATACCAAATCTAGAGGAGGACAGTGCCAGAGCTACAGAGCTTCGCAGAAGACGGTAGGTTCTAACCCAACAAATGAAAAATGCGGGGTCCAACAGGACCCCATCTTATAAACAGGTAATGATGCACAAGGATAAAATGACACTGGACGGGATGCAAATCTCAAGATATGAGAAGATAGGAAAGGAGGATATGACCAATAAAGGAAAGCTAAACATCGAGGCCAAAGACACCCAGAAATGAAAAGAAATCAATGGCAACAATAGTACAGTAGGTAGAGACAGGAAAAATCCTTTTCCGGAGCAGATATCACAAGAGAAGGAGCTTGAGGATGAGCAAACACGGAAAGAGGAAGATCTGAACCAATGGAGAGTAGAATAGGAAGGAACAACTATGGGTGCCAAAAAGAAAGAGAACCAGGGAAATTGCAAGCCCAAAGCCACTGAAAACCTACGGGTAATAATCGCTGACCCAGAACTACAGGCTTACTGATAACACATGGGAGAACATACAGTGATCTACAAGTTTATGGGTTTCTAGCCAATAGAATGAGCCCTGTTCTTGTGGATCAAACAAAAATGGAAACCTAGAGGGGATGTAAGACTCCACCTAGGGTCCAAAGGACTTTTCACAGTGATTTTTACCAATCTAGATGACAAGGATCACATCTTTGATGGAGGCCCATATTTCTTCACCTCAGCAGGTCTATACATGAGACCTTGGAAGCCTAACTTCGCACCAGAATAAGAAACCTTCAAACAGGTACCTGTCCGGATTCATTTTCTTTCTATACTGATTGACTACTAAAGACATGCAACGCTAAAACATATAGGCAATAAGCTAGGCACTTCATTAAAGCTTCAGAGGCAACATTACAGAAGAGATACACCTCCTGTGCTAGAAGCTGTGTCGAGATGGATGTTTCAAGGGCTCTGCATGAGGGTCTGTGGTTGGAATACAAAGACGAAGTATATTTTCAAGCTATAGACTATGAGTAGATCCCATTTCGCCGCAGGAAACATCATGAACATGGAAATCTGATCAGAGAATGCCTAATGAATAGAACAACGAAGAAACCTAAGGAAAATATAGGGGGTAAGAATAAGGAGGCTTTTATTCGACCTCATGCTAGATAGCGAGCAAACAAAAGACAACAAAATAAAGCAAGTACATCCATCAGAAGCACATGCAATGCATTTGAGTTGTTGGAATCAGAGATAGAACCAGAGGAAACCAATCAAGAGAAATATCCACTACGAGACAGCCAGACCACAATGACATGAAGCACACAAGACCCCAATTCCAATCCATCAAGCAACATCCCACTTGCTCCTCGACCAATAGAGGAACTGGAAGGACATTCAGAAGTGATGACTAGTGAAATGGGGCTAGAGGATATGGAGCTAAGTGACATTCTAGAACAGGAAGGTATGGATCTACCAAACATGGTAGAACATTGGAAAAAGAAAGGCATAGAACACATATCTGAGGAGGAGGCGAACAGAATCAATACGTTATTCATAGCAAGACAACAAGCATAAATGGACATGCAGAAAAGAAGCTTGGGAACAACAAAGGGTCTAGGGGTGAGAGCTCAAGGATTGCATCAAACCACAACCAACCCAAAGCACTGGAAAAAACGAGGAAGAAGAACAAACAATGAAGCATTAAAGAGCTCGGTCAAATGCTCCTCAACTTAGGTAAGATGAAAGCCCTTGAGGCCTTCACACTTACTTCCTAAAAATTTGTTAATTATGAAAGTACTTTCATGGATTGCTAGAGGGATAAATAGCCTAAAGAAACAATGGTTATTAAAGAAAAAAGTCAAAAATGAACAACCAGATATGATTTTTTTGCAAGAAACTAAGTGTTCCAGCAAAATAATGAAAATCATCAGTAAAAAATTGGGAAAAAGAATGGATTGCATAGAGATAGAAAGCACTGGAATGGAAGGGGGCTTAGCCACTCTTTGGAATCCTCAGGTACTCCATATTATATCTTTTGAAGTTGTTAGATCTCACATCTCCATAGAATTCCAAATGGTAGGGAATCCAGACACCTATCTCTGAACAAATGTCTATGGCCCTTAGAAACTAGAGGCAAAATTGCTAATGCTTAGAAGTCTATCCAACTTGCAGCATCGATATCCCCTAGCAAGAACAATTTTCGGAGGAGATTTTAATATCATCACTTCACTCACGGAAAAAAAATGGAGGCTTCAAAACTCTCAATCGGGATACTGAAGCTTTCAAGGACTTTATCAAATCAATAAAGCTTGTAGACATCTTCCCCAAGAGCGGTGCATTCACATGGAACAATAAAAGGGGAGGGTATATGCAAATTGCCTCTAGACTGGACAGGTTCTTAGTTACAAAAACCATCCTTCTGGAAGGGATTACTGTGGATTCGAGCATTCTACCAAGTGGAGGATTAGACCACTAGCCCATAATAATGAATGTGGCCATCCTTGGCACCCCAAGGAACAAACCCTTAAGATTTGAAAAGTTTTGGCTTAGTCATCCAGATTTCACATCAAAAATAAAATAGTGGTGGAACGAACTGATTGATATAAGGGGAACCAAGATGTACAATCTCCAAGCCAAACGTAAACATATCAAAACCAGGTCAAAATCTTGGAATCAAGAGGTCTTTGGCAACATATGTAAAGAAAAGAAGGTGTTGGAGGATCAATTAGAACAAATTCACAAGGAATGGATCCAGGGGAAATCAATCAAGAAACAATGAACAAAAAATAGATACTTATGCAAAAATGGCGAGCCAGATGCCAATAGGAGGAAACCTTGTGGAAGCAAAAATCTAGAATTCAGTGGCTTAAAGAAGGTGAAAAGAATTAAAAATTATTTCATCGCTTGACCATTGATCATAGGAGTGCTAATAAATTATTAAGAATGAAGAATGAACAGGGGACCTCTTTTCAAACCCATCATGAAATATCAGCCCTCCTCATAAACAATTTTAGCCAAATTGCTTTGGAACCTAGCATTAACAAAGAGGATGCTGTCAGGGAGTTAATGACTTCTATTCCCAAACTTATCACAGAGGATCAAAGCAAGTCTCTAAATCGCGCGATCACCATGGAAGGAGTGGAAGAAGCAGTGAGGGATATCCCAATGGTAAGGCGCTAGGACCGGATGGTTTCACCATCAAATTTTACAAAGCCTGTTGGAAAATAATCAAAACAGAGGTTTGGGAGGTGGTGGAAGACTCGCGGTGCTCCTCATCCATCCTAAAATCCCTCAACTCTACCTTCATAACCCTTATACCAAAGGAGGAGGAAGAAAACACACCGTCGAAGTTTCGCCAAATTGCATTATGCAATGTTCTGTACAAGATCATATCTAAAGTCATAGCTAACAGATTAAAGCCAATTCTTCTAGGGATCATTTCGGAAGAACAATCACGCTATGTAGAAGATAGACAAATTATGGATAACATATTGCTAACTCAAGAGATGATTCATACTCTCCAAACTCAGAAAACCACTGGCATGCTAATGCAACTGGACCTTTTGAAGGCTTATGATAAAGTCAGATGGAACTACTTGGAGGCTATTTTGGATGCCTTTAGCTTTGTGAAGAGATGGATAAAATGGATCCTAGCCCTGATTAAGTCTACCAGATTCTCCATGCTGGTCAATGGAGCTCCTATAGCCCAGTTTACACCTACTAGAGGTATATGGCAAGGGGATCACCTGTCCCCCTTTCTGTTTATAATACTAATGGAAGGTCTAAGCCAGCTTATCAGAAAGGCTAAAGAGGGTAGCCTAATTTAGGTACTCCAACCCTTTCCCTCATGCCCTGTGACTACTCATCAACAATTTGTTGATGATACTATGCTTCATGGCACGCCTTCAGTCAAAGAAGTTCTTGGTTTCAAAAGCATTCTCAATTGTTTCAGCCTTGCTTCAGGTATGGAACTCAATCTCTCTAAATCTTCCATATTCTTTTTTAACATGCATCTATCAGTCCAAAAACATCTATCTAATATCCTTGGGTTCAAGAGGTGTAACCTCCCTTCTGGATACTTAGGTATTCTGCTGACAGAAAAACCTTGGCAGAAAATTCATTGGGAGAAACTGCTCGCCAATCTAGAGAAGTGTTGTCAGCATTGGACCCACAAAACCCTTAACTTTGCAGGCTACCTAGTCCTCACCAAATTCGTCCTCTAGGCCATTCCTCAATTCATGCTTTCTATTCTCTTGGCACCAAAAGGTGTGCTTCAGAGAATCCAACTCATCCAGAAAGCTTTCCTGTGGTCGGGAAACTCAGTTAAATAGAAGTGGTCCTTAATGGCATGGGAGAAAATCTGCAAACCCAAGCACCTGGGTGGGTTAAGCCTTTAGGACCCTTACATCGTCAACCGAGCTTGTGGAGCCAAGTTATGGTGGAGATGGGTTAAAGAACCGAACATCCCATGGGCCAAACATTGGAAAGCCAAGTATGCAAATCATTATAGCCCTTAGAATCTGATCAGGATGCAGGAACTTCCAGAAGGATCTCCAATCTAGAACCTAGCAAGAGCTAATCAAGGCATAATCCAGGGAACAAAGTTTTTGGAAAGTCCGTAATGGAAAAACTTCTCTGTTCTGGGAGGATGCTTGGCAGCAATTACCTAAACTTGGAAGCCCATATTTCCTCACTATTCAGAGAAGATACCAAGAATAAGGAAAGATAACCGTGAATAATTACTGGAAGCCTGACACAACTAATAAACCATGGAAACAATGGATCTTCAATGACACAATGCAACCAGAAGAGAGGGACAACAATATGATGGCTCTGCAAACAGAGCTTGCTAAAATGAAAATTAGAAATTCTCAAGATGCAGATCAACTGCGTTGGGGCAAGCTCAAGGGGGGTACCTTCATACTTAAAGAAGCAAGAGCTTGTATAGAAGAAAGAGACTAAGGGGAAAAAGTCAACTGGTATAACGGGGTATGGGATGTTGAACTATGGACGAAGATTAAAACCTTCCTATGACTCTTGATGCACCATAGAACCCTTACCTGGGAAAACCTATGAAAAAGAGGGTTCATAGGCCCCTCATGCTACCCCTTGTGTGAAAATGAGGAGGAATCAATGAATCACCTCCTGAATAAATGTAACTAGACAGAAAGCCTATGGAACTGGATGGAAACTATCTTCAAAAGCACGAACAGGAATAGAAACTCAATACAGGAAAGCATAGCGAATTGGCAAAGTAATTTTTCCAAACCTCAAATAGTTAATACTTTATGGAAATTAACCCCTGGTTTCATAGTTTTGTCAGTATGGAAAGAACGAAATAAAAGAGTTTTTCAAAATGAATCTAAAACCATAGATTTTATCAGAGCCACCATACTACAAAACATGAGGGAAACAACTCTTACTAGATGGAAAGTAGAACAGAGCAAGGATCTATCAATGACTGACTTACAAATTCTGCTGACGTTTGGAATTGAGGTAGGTATCGACTCCAGTTTGTCTAAACTACGACAAGAACAAGGCCCCTCCATGAATGCATGGCTACCACCACCAATAGGCTTTCACAAACTGAACTTTGATGGGGCCTCTCGAGGCAATCCTAGACCGATAGGTATAGGAGGTGTCCTACGTGGTTACAAAGGTGACATTCAACATATTTTTATTCAATCTATGGGAGAGGCCACCAACAATGAGACAAAATTCATGGCTCTAGAGCAAGGGCTTCGAATACTAATTTTCTTGGGAACAAGAGTTATAGTGGCAGAAGGGGATTCTCTTTTGGCAAGCAATGCCACAAGGAAACTACAGATGGGTTCAAAATCAGGAAAGGTAACAAAGCACTGGAGGTTCGCCAAGGTTACAGAGCTCATAGTAGAGCACCTCTCAAGCCTCGATGGAATCATTCTACAAGTAGTAAGAAGAACGGAAAATGTGGTGGCTGATTGTCTAGCCAACTACGGGATCAATCACCATACTACTTACCTGGACACCTGTTGGCATGATGTCACATGCATAGAATTTCAGGACAAGTGCTTACATCTATCAAGAAAAGACATTCTATACAAGGAGGAGGGGTGCAGTAGTACGGCGGGAACACACCTTAATAATGAATGAAGATAGCCATTAAGGCTCACCTCCTAGATCATTATACCTCGAATTGGATTTGGGAGGGCAGGTACTATTACCCACAATAGGAGATGAAGGAAATCTTGTAGAAGAATGATCGTCAGAGAACTCTAGGCCCAACTGATGACATGTGGCCCATGACAAGAAACTTCAAGCATGATGAATCCATTGCTTCGATCATAGGTAGGGGGAGTAAAGAGAGAGGAGTAATTATGTCAGAATCCGGAAATCCACGCCGACCTCACTCAACCTATATGCTCATTCCTCCACTATAACTACAATGACTTACTAAAGAGCTCTCTCATCTTATGCTCTTTGCCCGACTCTTCGTCGTAAGCGCTCTGTATTATTCTTTGGCTGGTTCTCTGAAGTGTTTCCATCACCTGCTATCACCTGCAATAGCATTATGTCAGTTGGGGGTAGTCACAATGTGTTAGTGAACAAAAAGTTAAAGAAATCTAGGGAGGCATATGAAACTTTAGTCTCTACCAAAGGGAAGAAGAAAATTGATGAGATTGAAGTCGAAGTAAATGAGGAACAGGAGAGGCTAGACATGCAATCAATTGAGGAAGAAATAGAGTGGATTTCAAATCCATGGACCTCAACCACTAGCGCCATGTAGTTTGTTCGAATACAGAGTGAAGCTTGGCGGATGAAAACCATGTTGGCCAAAGCTCTCCTCAAGCAGGGGGAAGCCATGAAAGAAGCATACTATGCCACAATGCTTGCATCGGCTAAAAACTCTGCAAGATTAGACACTCTGGAAATTTTCCTGAAGTCGCTTACAGAGGAAATCAAAACATTGTCGGAGGATCTGGGGGCCTTCACCAGGCTCTTTAAACTCTTTATCAGACAAGGTATGAACATTGTTGTTGATGTTCTAGCGAAATACACCAACGTTCATGTAGTGAAACGCCAGAATACCCAGAAAGCTCCAAAACTGGAACATGTTAATGCAGTAGTTGGCCCTAGTGCCACCTTCAAATATTATGTGGAACTCGAGCTGTAGAGATGTCTAAGCACTCTGCTCTATGCCTGTCAGCCTATGAGGAATTTGTGTTTTAATTTTGATATTGTTCTATGTCTCAGGTCATCCTAGTCACACTTTAGTTTTGTCTTTTGGTTCAGGCAGCCTTGCGTGGTTAGCCCCTTCAATATTTTTGTACTATATGGAAAGTTTAGTTAGTGTTGTTTAGTCTGTGTCTTGGTGAAGCCTGTATCCTCAGTTTATAAGCCGGTTCTCTTATAGTTTTCAGTACAGAATTTTGATCGACCAAGCGAAAAGCTGAATGTTCTATCTAGTTATATAAACCTTTGTATTTTATGTAACTTTGTGAAATAATATACTTTTACTGACTTACAAAGAAAAAAGGTGTTCCCTTTGAGAAGAAATCCCCTCCATGCCACTATGTCTCGTTCTGTCTCATTAGATCAGTTATTAGACGATCAAATCATCAGTGAAGAATGTTCTAGGTGTTTGAGAATATTACACTAGAAGGAGCCCTAGATGAGTGCATTCATAACGTTTTCCGACATCTTCATCCATTGGATCATCAGTGAAGAATGTTCTAAGCATTTCAAAATATTGCACTAGAAGGAGCCCCCATTGATTGCGTTCATAATGTTTTCTGGCATCTTCAACGATTGGATCAATGGTGAAGAATGCTCTAGGCATTTGAGAATATTGCACTAGAAGGAGGCCTCAATGAGTGTGTTCATAATGTTTTCCAGCCTTAAAATGGTTGTGCCTCGTGACTTTGAGACACTTGTGCCATTAATGCCTAATTCAAAGCTCATGACAAGCCCATTGCAGGATGTTGAGTTTATGTTTGCATTATTCAGTATGTTATTAGTATCACCATCTCAACTCATTCGAACTTGTCCTTGCCCAAGAAACACTTTTCAATAGAGTCCCTTTCCATGAGGTCTAAGGTGACACCAAGAAGATTTCATCTTAGGGATTTGAGAACTCTGTGGAATTTTAATGATCCAGGTGGACATTGGTGGCCACCTGCCAAGTCCACTTGGACCCCCACCATTATTTCTCTCAGCATTTTCAGTTTCCTTAATTGTATCACAACTTACTATTTTTAGCAGTTTTTCAGGTCCTAAACTTCCGGAGCCGTTTTGAGGCCCTAAACGACGTTTTTTGGGAAAACTAGGAGCAACATGGGCCCATTGACCAATTTTTCTCTTCCAAAAGTTGTAGTTCTCAAATAGATATTTCTAACGAGATATTGTGCACGTCAAACAGAGATCATATGCTAAAGTTACGACCCCAGGAAGTTGATGTACCAATTTACCTAAATGGGGCCCACAGTTTGGCGTTTCATTTTCTAGGGTTAGGTTTTTGGATGTTTAGGGGTTTCCATTGTTTTTCAACAATAAATAGGCCTTCGGGCCTCATTGTAAGATAGTTTAGAGGCATGTAGCTGCCACATCTCTTCTCAGAGATAAGCTACCATTGCCCTAGCTGGTTTATTTCCATTACTGTTTGTAAGCATATTTCAGTATTTTACATTAATGAAATGAAGTATTATTTCCGCTGCATATCTATGTTTATGGTTATATCTGTAATTTGTTGCATTCCTGTTTAAATCCGGATCAGTGGTATCAGAGCGATCTGCTTGTTCTCTGTTTTTCTTTGCATGTCCCCAATGATGTCGGGATATAAGGAGTTAGGGCTTGAACTAGTCGAACCTTTGCAAGACCAGCCTCGCAAATCCCGATGGCCTCCCATGGCAGATTAGAAGAAAGAAGAGGGGGTAGGAGATCCTATCAAAATCTTGCTCGAAGAAGCCTCGAGCGACAAAGGAATGCTATGATGGACAACTTTGCCCAGATCCTTCAGTGGCTAACCAGAGGTGATGCATCGACTTCCAGCAGCTATTTTGGAAATGCCATGCCCTTTAAGTTACAAGTTAATTTTGAAATCCCCATATTTGAGGGTTAGATAGATGCAGATGCCATAGATAAATGGTTAAATCTGCTAGAGGGTTATTTTTCTGTTCATGAATTTTCGAGTCAGGAAAAGAATGTTTTCACTCTTCTCAAAGCAGCCCCCCATGTCAAGGACTGGTGGGAAACCTACTGTGAGCAAAAGGATGAAAATACTAGCTCATTATTTTTAGTTGCACCCACCTGGAATACATTCCGGGATGCCATCAAGGAGCAGTACTACCTTGTCGGAAGCTATGAGGATCAATACATAAAGTGGACCACGCTATGGCAAGGAAGGGAGCAAGATGTGCCGAAGTTTACCAATATTTTCCATACCCTTCGCATAAAGTTAGGTATCGAGGATTCAAAGTAGCATTTGATACTAAAATATCATGGTTGCTTGCACATACATCCAAGAAGAAATAGAATTCCTGAACATCTCCTTGCTTGACACATCATACCGATATGCTGTCAAGGTCAAGAAAAAGTTTAAACAGAAGAAGCGAGACTTTGGATCTGCGAATTCGAAGCAAGGGAAAGGTGCCCCTAAACCAAAGAACAAAGGACAAAGCCAAGGCGGTGCAGCCCAAGACCACCCGCCAAAGCTGCAAGCAAAGAACAACGCCATGAAGCCGAAAAAGGACACAGGAAAATGGTGTGAGTTCCATAAGAGCTCCACTGACAACACAAGTGAGTCAAAACCCAACAAGGGGAATGACAAAGGGAAGCAGATTATCGATGCAGAGCCCAACACCATCATTGCCACCTCAAAGATACAGAAGGAGGAACTCGAAGATCCAGATGAGGAGCATCTCTTCCACTCCCAGATGTGGGTAAAGGGCTCCCCGCTATAGTTCATTCTCGATAGCGGGATCCAAAAGAACCTCATTTCGGTAGAGGTCGTGAAGCAGTTGGGCCTACCGACCACAACACATCCACAACCATAAACCATTGGGTGGCTTCACCAAGGACGAGATCTTCATGTGAGATAGCAGTGTCACCTTCCATACAACATCAAGCCCTTCAGGGATGAGGTATTGTGTGACATTGCTCCCCTTGAAGTTTGTGATGTATTATTATGAAAACCATACTTGTGGAAGCGACATGCTGTGTATGAGTCATGGCCCCATGGTATTATTATTACATTGGGAAATAAGTTGTACAGGATACTGGAGGTAGCACCACCTACCACCATCTCTTTGATTACTACAAAACAATGCAGTAAACTCATTTCCAAAACTAAAAAATTTATTTTCCTGATGATACACCCTCAAGGAAAGAAGAAGACGATGGCCACAACCTCTAGATAGGGCTCCTCCACACGAAAACTATAGATGGACAAGGTTGTGGAGGAGTACGATGACATCTTCACCTCCCTCGCAGGGGTTCCTCTACACTTTCAGGTCAAGCACTCCATTGATCTGGTCCCAGGTGTGCCGCTACCCAATGGACCAATCTATCAGCACTCCATTTAAGAGAACGATGAAATCAAGAGGGAGATTTAGGAGTTGCTGCAGAAAGGTCACATCCGTCCGAGTTCATTGCCTTGTGGGAGCCCGATTGTGTTGGTACAAAAGAAGGATGGGACTTGGAGACTCTGTATTGACTATCAGGCACTGAACAAGATCACTGTCCATAATAGGTACTCGATCCCGCAGATTGATGACCTCCTGGACCAACTAAAGGGGGGAAAATATTTCACTAAGATCGATCTGAAGTCAGGATATCACCAAGTACCAATCGAACCCTTTGATGTGTGGAAGACTGCCTTCAAAGCCAATGAGGGCTTTTTCGAATGGTTGGTTATGCCTTCGAATTAACAAATGCTCCTGCAACCTTCATGAGGCTAATGGATGACATCTTGTGGCCATTCACCAACTCATTTGCATTGGTATACTTGGATGACATTTTGATCTTCAACCAAAGTTGGGAAGAGCACCTCCACCACATTCGACAGGTTCTCCAAACACTACGACAACACAAGCTATGTGCCAATTTGGAGAAATGTACTTTTGGCATGACCCAGGTTCAGTATCTGGGATACATTATTGATGAACAGGGGGTGCATGTGGACACAGCTGAGATCCAAGTCATTTGGGATTATCCATCTCCAACCACTCTGACAGAGCTCCGCAGCTTTCTAGGTCTTGCCAACTTCTACCACAGGTTCGTGTTGGGGTTTTCTCATATCACTTGGCCCTTGAGTCAAGTCACCAAGGGAGGAGCAAAAGCAAAATTCTTTTGGTCTGAATCTCAACAGAAGGCATTCATAGAGTTGAAAGATCACCTCTACATGACACCAGTGCTCGCGTTACCAAATTTGCAACAACCATTTGAGGTCGAGACAGATGCCTCTGACTATGCTATTAGGTAGTCCTTACTCAACATGGGCATCCAGTGGCATATCATAGTGAGACACTTTCAGACACAGTCCAGAAGTATCCCACTTATGACAAAGAGATGTATTCCATTGTGCATGCCTGTCGACAATGGAATCATTACATTTTGGGGAAGGAAACGGTCATCCAAATAGACCACTGACCTCTGCAGTTCATACAGACCCAAGGGAAATTGCAAAATGATCACCATCAGAAGTGGTCGAGATACCTGAAATAGTTCCATTTGAATATAAAGTATAATAAGGGCAACACCAATAATGTTGCAGATTGCCTCAGTCGACCACTGATCATGGCGTTAACCACCATGCTCAACTCTTGTGGGCACGATACTTCTGATTGGCCACTTCTCTACAAAAGCGACCTAGAATTTGGCCACACATACCAAACACTCTTGGAGGGTCGGCATGTTTCAAATTTTCACCTCTAGGATGCCCTGTTATGCCACCTGGGTCACCTTTGTGTTCCTTCAAGCGAGCGTGCCAAGATGATTTTGGAAGCACACTACAGTTGGGCTATTGGGCATTTAGGGGTTGAGAAAATGGTGGTAGTATTGTAAAAGTATTTCTATTGGCAGAATCTTTGACAGGATGTCAAGAAGTACATCAGATCATGTGTTACCTGCGCCATTGCCAAACCAACCATCAAGAAGCATGGCATCTATACCCCACTGCCTACCCCTAGTCGACCTTGGGAATCCATCTCCATGGATTACATGTTAGGCCTTCCTTCCACTGAGCATAGAAACGACTCTGTTTTTGTGGTCGTCAACAGGTTCTCAAAGACGACCATTATGGCGGCCTACAAGAAGAATATCACAGCAGAAGCCACTTCGAAACTCTTCTTTGAATGAGTGTGGGTGCACTTTGGGATACCATAGTCTATCATCTCAAATTGAGACAATTAGTTCCTGAGTACATTTTGGTCCAATCTCTGGTCAATGCTAGAGACCAAACTCACTAGGTCCACAACCTTCCATCCTCAAACTGTTGGCTAGACAAAGGTTGTCAATAGGATGATTGTACACATTATGCGCATGTGCAACTCAAAGCATCCACGCACATGGGACAAGAGCCTCCCCTATGTTCGACATAGCTACAACTGAGCTCTTCACAGTTCGATTGGCCACAACCCTTTTTAGGTGGGCTTGGGATTCCAGCCACTATGCCCCATTGATGTGGCCATGCCACTTGTAGCTACTCACACTGATTTGGCTCATGTCTAGTTCAAAACATACAAGGAAAACAGCTTCATTGAGCACATCCAACTATTCGCCAGCAAGTCCATGACATTCTAGAGAAATCAAGTGCCAATTACAAGTAGCGACATGATCAACATTGGGTGCCACACAAGTTTCAGGTGGGCGAAAAAGTATGGTTGCATTTGCAAAAGGAACGCCTTACTAGAGCCTATCAGAAAATGAGACCACTTCGATATGGTCCTTACACCATTACTAAGGCTGTGGGAGACAATGAGTTTAAGCTTAGCATTCCCCCATTCCTTGGCTTGCACCCAGTGTTCAATGTGGACCGCCTTCGACCATACTTTCCACCATTACTAGACACATCCGACATTGCAGAATAGCTCACACCCACAGAATTAAATCCAGATTGCATGGAACAGGCTGCAACTGATTGAATCATGGACACACAGATCAAGAACACTCACCAAAAAAATATCCAACTATATGGATTTGTCAAAGCAGGCCAACTCCTTCACAAGGCAAGTGGCTCACCAGGGACCAAGTTGAGTAGAAGTTTCCTCATCTCATGGAGGGACTCAACACAATGGGGACCATTACTTCATAAGGGGGGAGGAATGATCTAGGTGGACATTGGTGTCCACCTACCAAGTCCACTTGGACCCCCACCATTGTTTCTCTCAACATTTTCAGTTTCCTTAATCGTAGTACAACTTATTATTTTTAGCAGTTTTTTTGGGTCTTGAACTTCCAGAGCCATTTTGAGGCCCTAAACGATGTTTTTTGGTAAAAATGGGAGCAACATGGGCTCACTGATCCATGGTGCTCTTCCCAAAGTTTTAGTTTTTCGGATAGATCTTTCTAACGAGATATTGTGCACATCAAACGAAGATCATATGCCAAAGTTACAACCCTAGGAAGTTGATGTACTAATTTACCCAAACGGGGCCCACAGTTTGGCGTTTCATATTCTAGGGTTAGGTTTTTGGATGTTTATGGTTTTCCATTGTTTCTCAACAATAAATAGGTCTTCGAGCCTCATTTTAAGACAATTCAATGGCATGTAGCCGCCACATCTCTTCTCAGAGATCAGCTACCATCTCCCTAGTTGGTTTATTTCCATTAGTGTTTGTAAGCATATTTCAGTATTTTACATTAATGAAATGAAGTATTATTTCCACTGCATATCTGTGTTTATGGTTATCTCTGTAATTTGTTGCAATCCTGTTTAAATAAATATCATTTAATTTGTTTTAAGCACCATTCTTGGTGATTCATGGTAAGGAGAATAGGAAAATTTCAACATTTCAATACCATGCTTGGTCTGCATGTTGACAACTCAACTTCGTTTACTCTCTAATTTGGTAATACTGCTCTAGGGTTTTCTTCCAAAGTTCATAGTGGTTCTCCCTAATTATCTTGTAGGGTATAAGAAGCATCATGGTCAACATGTTGGCGGCCAGACCTTACTCTAGCTTCTTGAAATGATTTACTTAAATATATGGGGATGTCTCTCCTTTGCATTAGTTACAGAAGGGTTTTTTTATTAATGTTCATGTGACCATTGAAATCTTTAGGGCTAAGAACTAATTAAGAATCAGATTTACTCATTATTAAGTGATGTTCCAGAGTTTTGATGTGTAATACATGGGATATTTTACTTTCTATTATTATTAGTTTTGGCTTTTTCGTTGGTAAAATTTATTTCTAGTTGTAAGAATCTTAGTTACTGTCTTTTGAACTAAAAATGAGGTTCTAACCCTCGATAAATTGGTCTTTTATTAACCTTAGAGTCATAGGCTTTGCAATTTATACTTTACAATTACTTCAATTATGCTTTCGATAATGTACATGGTTCTTCAAATTTTCACTTGTGATCTACAATTATGCACTGTCATCTTCTTATGGAACCAGTAGCTTGTTCAACGACTACCTACTCAGTAAAAGCAGTCCCAACTTTACACTTGATTGTTCCAAATGCACCTGATACATGAGAATTTAATTTTGGCACCAGCACAAGATATAATGATGACAAATAGACCACATAAACAACTTTTAGAGTCACATAAAGCAAAATATTGGTAAGAATCAGCTACACATTTTCAATAATGTATTCACTATTGTCCAACTGAAATGGAAAATATTTGAGATTGCGAAGATTAATATTTTTTTCCTTTCTCTTCAAATTTAAATTTGTTCGATATTACTTCAGTCATAATATTTTTATACCAATAAGAATGTCTTTAGTATTATCTATTGGTATAATTCTATGTTGAATTGGCAAGCAATTCAAATAAAAAAATTATATTTTCCTTCTTTTCTGTTTATACCATAATTTATTTCTTTAATATTACAGTTTGCTATAATTTTGTAGGCATCAGTAAAAGCTTCATTCCTTTTATCTATATGTATATTATCATGTTGAAAATGTGTGTTACATGAATATGGAGATATATATATGCATCATGTAGAAGAGAATTTCCCTATGTATATCTATAGAGATATCTCCATGAAAATTTATTACCCTTTTAGATTCACCATCTTCTTTTTTCATGAGATCTCTTTTTTCTCTGTGAATAGTAGGAGTGTCTTTGAGCTCTTAGCATAGTCACTTCCAAGAGATTCACTTTTCTGCTCATTGGCACCTCTTTCTCCTTAAAGAATTCATTTTGTCTCTCACCTACTTATGGTTTTACCTCTTTTTGTTTCAATTGTATTGTAATTGTTATTTTGGTACAACTTCTCTTTTTGCTTCCTTCCCTTTCGATTGCTCTTTCCCCTACTTTTGGTCTCATCTCTTTATGTTTTAAGTTTGTTGAGCCTATTCCTTTTTTGTATATGTTCTCTTTCTTGGCAATCTAAAGTGCAATTTATCCACCATAGTTACAAAATGTGTAAGTACAAAGTGAGTTTTAATACATGTTAAATATTTCGGTAGAAACAAATGTTATCAATAGAAGCAAACTAGTTGACCATAAGAATCAACTATTGATTTCCCTTGCACTTTTATAGGAGTTGAAGTAGTTGTGCATGGGGATTAAGTGAATAATTGTTGCAGTCCACTTGAATTGAAGACATTACCGATCAAGTTTCATCTAGCAGAAGGACATCATCTGCATGCCTAGTTTTATGGATTGATAGAATACAAATCATAATTTAAACAAAACAAAAAGATAATCCTTCATTTTGGGGACCTGAACCCAATGAGAAAGGTCTCTTTTACCATGGGCTTGAGCTAAACCAACTATTACTTCACCCTTCTTATTTTTTTTTTCTGTGATATGGTCACTCGAAGCAATTTGTGTGTTCTCTTTTTATTGGGAAAATTAGCTCCAACATCTGCCAATAAAAAATGTTTCTCAACCCATACAAAAAGTGCAAGTGCATAGAATCCAGGTCCTTCACCAATCTTGATCTACTATCCCCTAATTTAGACAAATTTTCTTAGGTCCTTAGTGTTCATTCTGGAATACGAGCAACTTTTTGCTTTGTAAATCCAGAAGGGGATTTGTTCCACAAACCCATCTCCTTATAACAAAAAATGATATCATTTTCCACTAGCATTTTTATTCAATGGTTAATACTAATAAATCTATTATCTAGATACCTATGATTAATTTTTTTTATTATTATATTATAAGAGTGACACATCACTAAAAATTATCATTCCAAAAAAATAGCTTGTTAGAATTTTAGAAAAAGACACCTTGAAAATGACTTCCCTGTCCTGTGCGACCTTGAACTTTTTCCATAGCATGCTTCACCATTTGAGAAAGAGAGTGAATAAGTTGTGCAAAGAACCCATATTCGTTATGAGTATCCAATACTATTTTCTTATGTTCCTTGGAAACACAAATAAGAAGAGTAACTCCTCGAGCTTTCACTTCTAAGCTAGAATGACTCCATTTGACAAAGCATCAATACATCTTGCCATTTTCACCACCAAATATCGAAGAAATACATAATGGTATTTGCACAGTTTCGAAAGAACCTCAAATTCCTTTTCTTGAATGTGGAAGTCCAATGGCCAAACACTTCACCAAACATTCCAAGCTGTTAGGAAATTTAGCAATGGGGGTTATAAAAGAAGCAGGTATTGCTCTCAAAAGGACATTTAGATATTCTCTTTTCAGAAGTTTCCTTATAGCCTCCAATTTCCCTTTCCTTGCAACATAATGCAGAGCCTTGAATTCATCTTTTAAAGCCATATGAGTATAGTTGCTTCCACACATCTAGCTTCTACAAATGCACTTATCAAGGCACCATAAACAAAACCATTTGGCTCCACACCTACCTTAACCATATTTTCAAACATCTTCTCTGCCTCTGTAGCTCGACCCAAGCTTCCATAGATGGCAATAGAAACACAAAATGATGAACACTTATGCACAAACCCTGTGTATTTCATTTTAGTAACAAAGTGTTTTGATTCATCTAGAAAACTTGAACTTGGAAGTGTTTAAAAGAAAGAAAGATATTTGCATCTATCAAGAATAACCCCTTGAAATTATATTATTTCAAACAAATTTAGAACCTTTTCATGTACTTTTTCAATCCCATAGGCCTTGATCATGACATTAAATTTTAATACAGTTTGACCCTTGCATCTCTCTTGACTGCACTTAAACAACTTTTCAACTTCTAACTAGTAACCCTGTTCCCCATTGTTATATGCCTTTTTTCACATCTGTTCAATAGGCCTTCAATTGGATCAATCCACATCCTTTTTCCTCCTTTTCATCATACTTGCACAAATCCCTAAGAATGACTCATTCCAATCCCTGAGTTTCTGCCTGAAAATACTTTGTTTCATTCATTTTACGGACCAACACTGCATGGCCTCCTACTGGACAACATTGACTATCAGGTTTCCCTTCCATTATGGGAATTTTGAGGTCTAAAATGGGCCTCCTAAGAAAAATGTACAACCAAAATAAACTTTACAAGAACCAATATGATTTAAGATCATGATGTCAACCATGGGGGATGATTAACCATTTTTGGAGTAAAAAAGTAGAAAGAATAAAAATAATAAAATAATAAAACTACATTTTCAACTCATATTTTTTAACTTATCTCCCTAAGGTTTTACTCAACTTTCAAGAACAAGTACTCATTGGATGAAAAATTTAATTCATCATGCAAGGAGTACCCATGTTGCATACTTTCGATGGACCCTGCTACACGAAAAGTTAGAAATAAATGAAAAAATGTGATTGCAATCATATTTTTCATGTATTTCTCATTTTGTGTGTAGTAGGGTCCATATAAAGTATGCAACATGGGTACTCCTTGGATGAGGAATCAAATTTTTCATCCAAAGAGTGTTTCCACTCGAAATTTGAGTAAACCCATAGGGAGATAAGTTGAAAATACGAGTTGAAAAAATAGTTCTTTCTTTTTTTCCCTCTAAAATTTGATGATGTAATATTATATTACTTTATTATTTCCACTATTATTTTATAATTTCCTTAGGAGGCCCATTTCATACCTCACAATTCCCCTAATTTTTTCACCTACGCTAATCACCAACAAGTTGCTCAGTATTGGGTGTGCATTGATTCTAGAAATTCAGGAAAAAGAGAGAGAATCCTAAAGCGTCTTCTTCCAGAAGCATCCAGGATTTGTCTTAACCATTTACCTCAGATAAAGGTCTCGAATCCTACCCAAGGTTTCATCCCTTATCCCTTGAACTCATCCTCCCATTAAGAGTGGATCTCAAGCCTATATTGGTAAAAGGATAAGAATTCATGAACTACCTCCACCTATATATTTACTACCATCCATAGGCAAGGAGTTTGCTTTTGGAGAGTGATTCTACCCTTATGCTATTGTTGTGAGAGATATATTTCCATGCATTAGGGTGATTAGAGTTGCACTTTGTGATAAGGAAAGGATAAGTGAACTTGGAGGAGCTCTTTTATAGGATCGACACCTATTTTTGGTTGTAACTCACTCCATTTCTATTAATGCAAAGAGTTGTTTGTGTTCCCTTATATGATGTTATGGTTTCATATATTTCAATACCATGTTTATCTATTGAATAAAATGATTAGATGATGGTACATAGATTTAGTGGATCATTGGCTTGTGTTATATGATTGTGAAAGTTCTAATAATAGCGATTGAAGCTAGGATTGGAGCATTCAAGCCAAGGAAGGAGTGAAGCATACGATATATTCAAAATAGGCTTCATCCTATTATCTACTTACTTTAAGTAAAACATTAGTACCTTTGTCTTCCTATTGTTCTAAGTTAGTCCACTAGGCCTAGGGAAGATACATTTGTCTGCAGTCATATATTCATTCTCATAAACAATTAGCGACTCCACTAGGGAATGTTGTATTCCCTTGGTGGTTTCTTTGTCCATTGTGCTCATCTTACTTGTTTTCCATACCTTTACTGTCTTATTCAGTCAAGAACAGACCTAGGGAGACCTTTCATTGAGTCTTAATTACAATCCTTGTGTCGGAACTTTGCATCCCTAGATAAATGCACCCTTTGTTCTTCTGATAGAGAGTTGCACCCCAAATGAGCCTTCACTGTGCCTATGTTGCATAACATTGGTTCCTCATTTTCACCTGTGTTGGACCATGTTCACACACAAGTTTGTCTTTGCCTTGATTTTCTCTCTGATCAACCTTGTTCTAGTTTCTCTTCCTTGAGTCTTTGAGTGTCTTTTAGCCCCTATGAAGCCTCCATTTGGTTTTCTTTTGTCTTAATACCTTTGGTAAGGATTTGTTTATAGATTTTCCTTTGTTCTTATCATTAGGTTGTTTGCAAATTAATTTTGTTTGATCATTGAGTGCTTACATGAATTGGCATTCTAGTCGTCATTCTGAAAATCTTGCTTGAATTAGTGATTAGACTTTGCATCTTAGTTTTCTTCATTTTTGAAAATTAAGTGACTTTAAAAGAAAACTCTTTGCTTTGGCATTTAGGGTTTTGTGTATGCATTGAAATTGGAATAGTTGCATTGAAAAGGGAATTGCATTTTTCACATTGTTTGTTGCATATTGTTGTTGAGAAATGACAACAAGAAATTCCAGTTTAATTTGTCCTTGAATTAAGCTGTGAATAATCATAGCAACTTTTAAATAGTAAATTAAGTTTAATTAACTTAATTAGCATAGGAATTTCGAGTTGGAATTCTTTCTGAATTCATGTATGTGTTCTCCCAAAGTTTTATGGGTCCAGTATGAGTTTAAAATGACCTGGAAATTAGATCACTCAGTTTACTAAGTCAAGTTCAGTTAAATTAGTTCCAAATTGTTTGTGGAACTAATAGAGAGTTAACATTCAATTGGTGCATTAGTGCATCCACAAGTGCCACTCTAGTTAACAGAAGATTCCCTCATCAAAAACTCATGCATGTCAATTTTGAGAAAGACCCAGTTGAGACTAGAGTGTAGGGACAATGTACTATCAGTTGTATTATTTACTGGAGTGTAAATATCATGCATGGATCACAGATTGATCCTATGTTTGGATTGTGCAGTTTTGGAAGCATGAATTCCCTTTAAATACGATTTATTCATCCTAGGAATTACGCAAGAGATTAGGGGCTTGGAGATCTGCAAAATTGGCTAAGTGTTGGCCAAGAGCTAGCTTGTGAGTTGAGAGATTTGAGCATACTTGTGCAGAATTGTTTTGTGAGAACAAGCTTTGTATCTTCACTCATATTTATGATATATTTAATACAGATAGATGGGTTTTGAGCAGTGGATTTCCCCAGATACATCTTGTGTTATGTGTAATTGATTTATCTTCTTCTTGTTCATATTGTTTTCATCGATCTATTGCCTTCTGCTAGTTGAAAGTAGAAGTAGATTCTTGTCTTGTGCTTTAGTACATTGCATGAGCTTGTGAATCTACAAGTTTTCTACATGGTGAAGAGCTAATAAAAATATACTAAAGGAGATTTTGATGTATTGAGTTCTGGGTTATAGGTGAAATTTGAATTTGCAATACATACTTCAAGATTAATAGATTGCATTCTATGATTTGTGGCTCGAGTATGCCTTGGAAGTCAGCTCGAATTTTATAGCCTGGAGGGACAGAATGGAGGCGATTCTAGAGGATAATGGCTTGAAGGAATTCATTGATCAAGAAATTCCCAATCCATCAGCATAGGATGCATAGAATTTGGCCAAATGGAAGAAGTGTGTGGTGAAGGTCAGGTGGATAATCCTTGAGAGAGTTCGAGACCAAATTGTCTCAAGTATCCATGGAAAGGAAACTCCATATGCTATGTAGAAAACATTGATAGAATTGTATCAAAATAGTAGTGACCAAAGGAAATTGGCACTGAATGAAGAAATTTGAAAAATCAAAATGGAGAAAGGCAAGATGATTCAGAAATACTTGACCAAGTTCACTTAGTGTCGTGATGAACTTGGAAGTGTTAGAGTCACGGTTGTCGAGGATTATATGGTGAGTCTTGTTCTTCCAAGACTCCCAAAGAGTTGGCATAGTTATCAAGACTTTGTCAATAGTTAGGAGAAGCTGCCAGATTAGGAACGACTATGGTCAGATTTGATGCAGGAGGAGATCAGGAGGAACACCAGGGATGACTCTTCATCCAAGATTGCTGATGAACAGAATTGTGCCTTAGCGATTAAGGAGAAGAAAGGGAAAGGGAAAGCTTCCCACTCTAAATCAAATTCTTATCATGGAGGTAAGAAGAAAGTCATGACGAAAGCTAAGCGCTTTCATTGCCATGAGCTGGGTCATTTTGCTACAAATTGTCCACTCAAGAAGTCCAAGAAGAAGTCCTCAGGAGGAGCGGCGGGTGAGCCTTTGGCCTCTCAATTCAAATTGGACTTTTCCCTCATTACATGCATTATGTCATCAATTATGGGAAGTTTATGGTACTTAGATAGTGGAGCTTCATTCCACATGACTACCAATAAAGAGTTATTCAATGTCTTGGAGGAGAAATATCTCCATATGCATATCGAGATGGGTGATGACAAGAAGTATAGTGTTACTGGATTGGGCCCGATTACTTTTGAGAAGGAGCATGGGGCTCCACTCACCTTGAAGAATGTTATGTATGTGTTTGGGATGAAGAAGAACTTAGTATCTGTTGACATGATTGAGGATAGATGCTATGATTTGATCTTCTCGAAAGGAAAGGAATTCCTTAGACACATAGCCACAGGTAAAGTAATGAAGATAGGGATTCGGGTGAAGAAACTCTATAAGTTGGATCTAGAGGAGTGTGTTGATTTGAGCATGAAAGAAGAATGGGTGTAGAGCTGAGACATTGGCGAGTTGTGGCACAGGCAATTGGGCCACTTTCATCATGGGGCTTTGAAGATATTGTAGCAGATCTCTACCAGTCTTCCCGAAGTTACGCTTGAGCAAGTTGATACATGCAAGGGGTGTAATTTGGGAAAATACACCAAGTCTTCCTTTCATGAAAGAGATAGTCGAGTAGAGGCTATTCTAGGGCAAGTCCATTCAGATGTGTGTGGAAACTTCTTGACAGCATCCACAACCAAAAACAGATATTATGTTTTATTTTCTGATGAATTTTCTATAAAATGATGGATACTTTTCATGTAGAAAAAGGATCAAACCTTCACAAAGTTTTGTGAGTTTAAATAATTGGTGGAGAAAGAGTCGGGAAAGAAGGTTAAATCTCTATGGAGTGATAACAATGGTGAGTATGTCTTAAATGAGTTTAAGAACTTCTATGCAGTAGAATGGATTAAATGGGAGTTGACAACACCCCATAACCCTCAGAAAAATGGGGTGGATGAGAGGAAGAAAAGAATCATATTAGGGTCAGTAAGGGTGATGTTGCATGATCAGGTCCTACCACTACACTTGTGGGTTGAGGCATGAAACACAATATTTTTATGTTCAAAACCATATCACACATTGGATACTTGAGATGAAGACACCAAAGGAGGCTTATTTTGGTAAGAGGCCAGATGTTGGTCACTTCAGGATTTTTGGGTCATCGGTATATTGTCATGTGACCAAAGATGCATGGAAGAAGCTTGATTCAACAACAGAGTTGGGGATATTTGTGGGATACATTGATACCCCTCACAACTATCGAGTGTACTTGTCGACCAATAGGATGACAATGTTCTGTAGGGATGTCAAATTTGATGAGGAGAAGGCCATTTGAGTTTCCCTTGCGAGGGAGCTTGAGCTACAAGCAGATGAGGAAATTTTAGCTCCAAAAATTGAGGAGCCTCATATTGATGTGGAGCAACCACATGTATAGGATTCGGGAGTGGAGACATCCACTAAGCAGAGTCTTCCAGAGAGGGAAGAAAGCGCACCAAATTGGCTAACAAATTTTTGGATGATGCACGAGAGAATATGGAAGCACCCACTTCTCAGCAAAGGAAGAGGAGGTCACCTGAGAGTTACACTGGATACATCACTCTTATGGGAAAATGTGTTGTGATAGAGCCATCTTGCTTTAAGGAAGTATCAGACCAGGAGGTAACTTCTCAAAACAATTCATAATATTCATTCAGTTTGGTCTTTATTATATACGTGAGGGAGAGACTATTCATTTCATCTCCTGGTGACTCTTCATATTTTCTATTATTTATTTACATCAATTTCAGTTATTCACCCAATCCTAATGATTAGGTGTCAACATTCCCCCCTTAATCTGAAGGGATGTTGGTAATTCCAAGCATCGTTCTAAATCTTTCAAGCTTTTCTCTTCGAAGCACTTTGGTGAAGATGTCTGCAATTTTCTCATTAGTGGAACAATGGTAGAGATGGATTGTTTTGGCATCAACATGATGTCGAATGAGATGATATTTAGTATTTATGTGTTTCATTCGATCATGGAACTTTGGGTTCTTGGCCAATTTATTGCCAAGGTATTGTCAATCATGAGTGGAGTCGATTGTACTTGTTTTACCTGCAAATCTTAAAGAATTTTCTTGAGCCACACAATTTCTTTTGTTGCCTCAGCTGCTGCCACATATTCTGCCTCTATTGTGGAATCTGTTGGAACTGATTATTAGTGTGATCTCCAGGAGACAGCTCCTGATCTAAGACTCATAGCATAACCTAAAGTAGATACCCTGATTTCTTTGTCTCCATAAAACTCTGAATCAGAGTATCCAATCAAGCTAAGTCGTCCACCTATGTATACTTGATTCCAAAGTCTTGAGTTCCCTTCAAGTATCTTAGAACTCGTTTCACAGTAGACCAATGTCCCTCACAAGGCTTTTGCATAAACCTGGAGAGGATTCCAAAAACAAACGAAATGTCTAGTCTGGTAGTAGTTAGGTAGTTGAGACTTCCTACAAGTTGTCTATACTTTGTTGCATCCTCAAATTATTTTCCTTCAATGGATGTGAGCTTTATGTTTTGTTCCATTGGAGTAGCAAGAGGATTTCATTCTATCATGCCAAACTTGTTCAACAGATCTCCAATGTACTTCTTTTGAGAAAGTAATATGGACTTCGGATGTTGAGTTACTTCAATACCAATATAGTAATGAACATAGCCCAAATCAGTCATTTCAAACCTTTCCTCAATTCCTTCTTTATGGATGCAATGTAGCTTTCGTTGTTCCTTGTCATCAAAATACCATCTACATATACCATAATATATACAACTGTTTTTCCAACCTTCTTAACAAACAAAGTTGCATCATCAAGATCATAATGTTTGAAATTGAGTTTCAGAAGATGCTCAGTTAGTTTTTCATACCAGGCTCGCAGTGCTTGTTTGAGGCCATACAAGAATTTCACAAGTTTGCATACTTTATATTCATGTCCTTTCACAGCAAATGCTTCAAGCTGGGACATGAAAACATTCTCTTTTAGATCTCCATTCAATAAAGAAGTTTTTACATCCATTTGATGGACTTTCCAACTGTTCTGAGCTACTAGGGAAAAGAGTGTCTGGATGGTAACCCATTTTGTTGTGGGGGAAAACGTCTCCTCATAATCAGCCCCTTCCTTCTGTGCAAAACCTTTTGCCACAAGCCTGACTTTGTGCTTGTCATGTGAGCCATCAGCTTTATACTTGTTCTTGTAGACCCACTTGTAGCTAATTGGTTTGGTTCCTAATGGAGGATCAACTAGCTTCAAAGTGCCATTCTTTATTAGGGCATCATACTCCTTTTGCATTGCTTCTTTCCATTCATCATGAGAAGTAGCTTCTTTCAAGGAAGTTGGTTTGAAATCTGTAGACAAATTCAATTCACAATCATAAGAAACATCAATATCAACAGGTGAATCAGAGTCATCTACATCACCTCCATTTTGCCGGTTTGAATTTCTAGTTCCTATCTTTCCAATCTCATCAGGATGAACACTTTCAAGTGTCTTTGTTAGCCACTTTGGGGGGCCTTTCTCAGATGGTCCAGGCTGCTCCGTTGATTAAGTTGGGACTGAATCAAGATTGAGCCTCCCAATTCTATCAATCACATCACTTAAAGTGTCATCCGTTGTTGGAGTTTCATGCGGGGGAGAGAGTGCTTCAGAAGAAGATTCCACAGATTGATTTAGTATATGAATCCACCCTTCAAGATGTGGAATTTGATTATCAAATTCTTGAAATGATTTTTCATTTGCGAATCTATCCAAGCGATCAAGTTGCCGCTCAACAACATTATCAGTTTTGGATGATTCAAGAAAGATTACATCTCTAGATACAACAAACTTTTTATTGACTTCATGATAGAGACGGTATGCTTTGGAGGTGTTTGAATACCCCAGGAAGATACACTTACGAATTCTTACACCAAGTTTGTTTCTATGTACCTTTGGTATCAAGGCATAAAAGGTGGAATTAAAGACCCTAAGATGCTTTACTGAAGGAATGTGCCCATACCACATTTCATAAAGAGTATTGTTTCTGATAGCATTAGATGGACATCTATTCTTTATATATATAGCACATAGAACTGCATAAGCCCAAAACATCAATTTTACATTTTTGAAAAACATCATGGAGCGCACCATATTTAAGATTGTCCTATTCATTCTTTCAGCTACATCGTTCTAGGCACAATTGTTTGATGTTTGATCCTATTGGCGAAGATAGTTTTAAAATTCATTTGAAGTGTATTCTTTTCCATTATCAGTGGGAATAGATCCAATATGATATTGTGCATCATTTTCAATCCATGTATGAAAGTTCTTGAATGTTTGAAAAGCATCAGATTTGTCCTTCAATAAATAAACCCAACACATTCTGGTGTAGTAATCAATAAATTTCATCATATATTTATTTCCATTTGTAGAAGGAACAAGCATTGGACCACATAAATTTGATTGAATGAGTTCAAGTTTTCTATGTGCTCTTGAATGTGAATCATGAAAAGACTATTTGCTATGCTTTTCTAGAATGCAAGAATCACATTACTTAAGTTTCCTAGGAATTGTAGGCAAACCAGTAACAAAATTTTTCTTCAACAAGCAGAGGCCGTCATAGTTCAAATGTCCAAATATAGCATGCCATAATAAACTTGATGGAAGTGTACCTTCTTCATAATGAGAATTGTATGAGAAATGTTGTGCACGAGCAAAGGTACCCTACAGCTTGAGAAGCCTTTCCTCTTCTATCCCTATCATGACAAGTGAATGGTCAGATGCTTTTCTCACCTCAAGCTTGCCATCAAAAATATGAATGGAGTGACCTTGTCGGTAGATGTGGACCAAGGACAACAAGTTTCTCCTTAGCTGTGGGAGATATAGAACATGACACAGAAGAAAGTTTGGAAGACCAGGCAATTTATGCATGATTGTACCAAGCACTGATGGCTTGAGTTTTGATTGGTCTACAAAGTATACTGCTCCATCAACATTTTCAATAAATTCCTAAAAAAATCTTTTCTATGAGTCATGTGGCAAGTTTCTCCTGAATCAAGCAACCAATCATTTTTCCAAGAAGCAAGTGAAGCATTAAGTAAGTCTTCATTTACTCCAATATTACATTGTGCCACGACATAATGAGAGGATTCAGGTGCTTTACCTTTGTCTGTGTCATTAGTTTTACCTTTTGGTTGGCTTCTTTGCTGCTCAATTTTATCCCAATGTAACTTGCATGTGGAGGCATCATGTGATCCATTTCTTTCGCAACATATGCAGTGCAAATTTGACTTTTCTCCTTGAGAGTGTCTACCCCCCCCACCTCTGAAATATCTTCCTCTTCCTCTTCAACCACCTCTTCCTCTGGAAGAATATTGGGAAAGATTCTTTTCTTTATGAGTAAGGCACATTCAAAGGCTGTCTTCTTTCCAAAATCTTTCTCTCTTTCAGCAAAGTTTTTCACAAGAGAGTCAAAGGTAATATCTTTGAGATTTCCATTTTCTTGTAATGACTCAAGATAATTGGAGTAAGTAGCATAAATTTACTTGAGAAAAGCTATCAAAGGAATATCTAGTTAAAAATTAGTGACTTTGATATCATGCATTATAGATTTTACTTCTAATGCAAGAGCAAGAGGATCATTGTTTTGTAATTCAAGAGTGAAGAGTTTCATCATGAGTTGAACAACTTCAAGTGCAGAGTGTGAGTCATAGAGTTCCTTCAGTTTTTGTAAGGCTTCGAAAGCATTTGAAAATGGCAAAATATGGCGAATCACCTCTTCACTTATAGATGCCGCAATTAATGCATAGGATTTGTTGTTCTTATTTTCCCAAATGGCGAACTCCTTGTCTGAGGTAGGTTGTTCCGGCTCTTTGTCTCCGTCTCCAACACACACTCCTTTCCACAACTCATTGAAAATCAGGGTGTGTTTTATCTTTTGGAACCACTTAGGATAGTTCTCCTTGCCAGTGAGAACTACTCCCACAATACATATGATTGAATTCATTATAAAATCTGAGTGCTATAAAAATACTTCTGCTGGCAAAAAAAAATGTTCTTTTATGGAGAAAAAAAAAACTTTTGCTGCTAAAAATTTGATTTTGATATATGGAGACAGAGGTATTATGTGGGGGAGGTGGTATATGGGGAGGGGTGAATGATTGACCGGGAGTCGATAATATGGAATAGCGTGAAAACAATGAAACAAAGTAATGTATATCAACAATGTTTATGTATATGAAATACTGTATATGAAAACATACAACGAAACAATATGTGCTGGACAATGTTCAACATAATACACAACTATGTATTAACTAGACAATGGTGGTAGCCAATGGCAAGTGCCCATATATATATCCTCCTCTCCTGAACCTTGCATAATTTTCATCGCTCTCAGTGTTTGTACTACTCTCTGCAGTCTTCTGTTCTCCTCCCTCAGGCTCTTGTAATGGTGTTTGAGATTATTGCACTCCACTTCCTTTCATTTAAACTTTTTTCTTGCTCTATGATTTTGGAACCACACCTCCACTTGACGAGGTTGCAAATTAAACTTGCATGCCAACACGAACTTATGCTTTGGGCTGAGTGTTCTCTGAAGCTCTCTTCTAGGAGGCTCAATTGATCCTTGGACAATCAAAGTTTTTTCTTCTTGGTGTGCCCGGAGCAGTAGAGTTTGTGAATGAAAGGAGTTTGGGTGTGAAGGGTTGTGCAGGGGGAGCAATGGGAATGTCGATGACAAATGTTATGAGCACAGGAAGGAACAAAATATTGGCAATGAATTCCCCAGTTCCTTATCTAATGGCTGGAGTGGGTGTCATGCTCGGTCTCATAGCCTTTGCTTTGATTGTTCTCCCGTGGTCTGACTTGAATGAGCTCACTATAAAAGGACGATAAAACAATAGTTTGGAGCATCATAGTCTAGAGCTTGGCGATGGCGAAAAAGAGTGAAATGTAAAAAATTGAAGCTCAGCGTCAACTTCAATTGCAGCACTAGGTTCTCCATTTCATGATCGGGTGAGTTATAATCCATAAAACACACCTAACAGCAGTGCAGGTGGTAGTCCAAATGAAGAAAACCATGAGGGTGCTAGGTTTGTATGGGTATGGAAACCGATGGGGAGAGAACATAAAGGTTGAACATTTTTTATGCAGGTGGAGCAGTGACAAGAGTAGCGTAGCAGAGAATAAAAGTGACTCACAGGGGAATAATGATGCATTCAGGCTAGTGGAAGTGTCAGCGCTGCCAAGCTATCCAGTCTGCATAGGATTCAAAATACCATAGGCAAAATAGGGAGTTACAAAGTAGATGGAAGCCAAAAATGGCGCTGGCTCTAATACCATGTAAAACCAGAAGGTAACTCCTCAAAACAATTCATAATATTCATTCAGGTTGGTCTTTATTATATACATGAGGGAGAGACTGTTCATTTCATCTCCTGATGACTCTTCATATTTTCTATTATTTATTTACATCAATTTTAGTTATTCACCCAATCCTGATGATTAGGTGTCAATAAGAAGTAGTGCAACAACAGACTTGGGTTGATCCCATGGTGGAGTAGTATGACTCTGTAGTTCATAACAGTGTTTGGGATGTGGTACCAAGGCTAGAGGATGAGTCAGTGGTGAGCTCCCGTTGGATTTATAAGGTAAAGAAAGCTGCAGATGGTAGTGTGGAGAAGGATAAGGCCAAATTTGTGGGTCATGGCTTTTCATAGGTAAATGGGATTGACTATGATGAGACCTTTGCTCCTGTTGTAAGGTACTCATCAATCAGATCTATATTGGCACTATAAGCACAGATGGGTTGGAAGATACAATAGATGGATGTAAAACCAACCTTCCTTAATGGCATGATTGAGGACGAGGTGTACATAGAGAATCCTGAAGGTTTTGAGACCTTTGACCATAAGCCACATGTGTGTCAGCTCAAGAGAGCATTGTATGGCCTGAAGCCAGCACCCCGTGTTTGGTACACCAAGATAGATAACTACTTCATTGGGTTGGGCTTCACAAAGAGTGAAGTGGATGTGAACCTATACCACATAGTGGTGGAAGGTAAATTGTTGATCATTGTACTTTATGTTGATGATCTCATACTGATAGATGGTGATCAATTGATCAAGTCTTGCAAGGAGGACCTTGCAAGAGAGTTTGAGATGAAGGACATGGGGCTCATGCATTAATTTCTTGGAATGGAGGTATGGCAGGGAGATGGGAAGTTGTTTGTATCTCAAGGCAAGTATGCCAATGATATACTCAGGATATTTTGCATGGAGAGTAGAAAACCCATGGAGACTCTTCTAACAAGTAATTGGTGGAAGGAGGATGCTACTTCAGGGGAAGTAGTGGAATCTATTGTTTACAAGCATCTTGTGGGTTCACTCATGTACTTGGTGAAAGCATGTCTAGATATGTGATATGAGTTAACCAGCTTAGTCAAGTGATGGTTAGGCCTACCAAGCTATATTGGAAGAGGAAAAAGCATGTGTTGAGATACCACAAGGGAACTTCTCAGTATGGATTATGCTACAAATGGATAAAAGGAGTGAAGCTTCAAGGCTTCACTGATGCAGAATTGGCAGGGAGTCCATCTGATAGGAAGAGCACATCAGGAAGGATCTTCTGTATTAAGTTAATAGTAGTTTCTTGGTACAGTAGGAAAAAAATATCGGTTGCACCCAACTCGGCAGAAGCAGAGTACATGGTTACGAGTTAGGAAACATGTGAGACCATATAGATGAGGAAGATCATGGTTGGTTTGTTTTGTCAGTAGATGGATCCAACAATGGTTTACTACGATAATCAAAGTTGTATCAAACTCTCTGAAAATCCAATTTTTTTGGATCGGTCCAAGAATATTGATATCTAATATAATCATCTCAGAGATTGTGTATTGAGCTGGATTATGTTATTAGAGTGCATTCCCACGGAGGAGCAAGATGTTGACATTTTGACAAAGGCATTGTCAAGATGTAAATTCAAGTTTCATAGAGACACGATCGAGGTCACAGATAATCACTTTCTTGTTGAGAGGGACTGTTGAGAAACGGCAACAAGAAATTACAGTTTAATTTGTCCTTGAATTAAACTTAGAATTAAAATCGAAGTATATTCCCATAGTAGCTTGTAAATAGTTAATTAAGTTTAATTAACTTAATTGTCTTAGAAATTTCAATTTGGAAGTCTTTTTGAAGTCATGTATATGTTCCTAAGTTTTAGGGGTTCGGTATGAGTTTAAAATGGGTTGGAAATTAGATCACTCAGTTTACTGAGTTAAGTTTAGTTAAATTAGTTCCAAACTGTTTGTGGAACTAATAGAGAGTTAATAGTCAGTTGGTGCACTAGTGCATCCACAAGTGTCACTCTAGTTAACTAAATATTCTCTCATTATAAACTCATGCATGTCGATTCTGAGAAAGACCCAGTTGTGACTAGAGTGCAAGGAAAATATACTATGAGTTGTATTATTTACAGGGATGTAAATATCATGCATACATCAGATATTGTTCCTATGTTTGGATTGTGTAGTTTTGGAAGCATGAATTCCCTTTAAATACATGTTATTCATCCTAGGAATTATGTAAGAGATTATGGGTCCTAGTGGAATTGGTGGGTAGCCACAAATATCCCCCAAACAGCCAAACAAAGGACAAAGCCAAGGCAGGATAGACCAAGAAAACCCACCAAAGACGTAAGCAAAGAACAACACCACGAAGTCAAAAAGGGACACGAGAAAGTGGTGTGAGTTCCATAAGAGCTCCACTCACAACACAAGTTAGTGTTGGGCCAAATAATCACTAGTGGCCAAGCTAAAGGTTTTAGAATCAGATGGATGTTCTGACTCTGAGTCAGAACTTGAAAAGGGGAATGACAAAGGGAAGCAGATTATCGATGCAGAGCCAATGCCACTGTTGCCACCACGAAGATCCAAAAGGAGGAACCGAAAGATCTAAAGGAGGAGGAGCACCTCTTCCACTTCCAGATGTGGGTAAAGGGCTCCCCGTTACAGTTCATTATTGATAGTGGGAGCCAAAAGGACCTCATTTCGGTAGAAGTCATGAAGTGGCTGGGATTACCGACCACAGCACAGCCACAACCGTACACCATCTGGTGGCTTCACCAAGGATGGGATCTTCGCATGTGTTGAGCACTAGAGAAGGTATGTACTTACCACTCATTTTGTCATCTTTTCCTTGAAATCATAACTTCTTTACATTTTGAAATAAGTATATGGTGAAAGATAATGATAGGACCTAGAAGATTTGTATGCAACGTAAAATGAATAATAATTACTCTTTTCCTATCCAGAAAAAGGAGAAAATGGAAGATCGTCGTTCTAAAGGAAAAGACAAGACAAGGTTATTTGTAGTCCCTTTGATAGGGAACCATATCCAAACAAGGCAATCTAAACTGGAGCTTATAAGCCAGGAAAATGAAGAGGAGATACCAAATCGGCGTAAGAGAACAAGAAGATAACTGAGAACTAACAGTGTGGCGAATCCCTCAGGATCCTTTGATCCCGAGGGATCGCTACCTTAACGATTCTTTGTATCATTGATATCTCTGCTCGACTGCTATAAGAAGAGGCAACATTGCTAGCCTAAGGGAGGGGACTACTATGGTTTTTATGAAACTTATTGTTGTAATTGGAACTTTGATCATTGACTCTCTCTAAAAGAGCGATTATTGTAACTCTGTTTTAATGCGTAATATATAAACTTTGGTTGTTGTTCCATCTTTGATTCTGGAGTAACCTTAAGCAGTGTGTCCCTGGAGGCTAAGGGCCTGACCTTGGTCGATCGCTTTCTCCTATACCATTATTTTCCAATTTGTGTGCAGTTTTATTTCTTTTATTCGCTCACTTCAGCAATTTGATGTTTCTTACTATTTTACATATCGATTCTATTATATTTCGTCTACTTGAATAAGTAATGTTATTCTCTACAACAGGAATGTTATGATATTCATTCTAACTTTATATCGCATCGTTGTTCCTTTAAACAACTGATATGATCATGTAACATTGTTGTTTCTTACAGATTCCCATTGTTGTTCGATTACAGAGTAGCAATGCTATATATTTATAAATCGGTATTATTGTGTATTTATCTATGGTTTACTTTTAAACGTGATTGTTATTCATTTGGGATTGCTATTCCACTATGATCACAATCGTTGTTCCTTTATAACCATGATTCATACTTGTAATATCAGAGCTCAGATTGTTGTTCATTTTAATAAAGGAGTGCTGTGTGTAATATTCGATTGGGTTTTGCTGTGTATTTACATTCGGTTGAAGTTTATATTCAATATTTCATTTCCGTTAGTTACTATCTGATTTCTGTTTGCTGTTCAAATCATTTCTAAAGTAAAGATTATTGCTCAATTCCTGTAGGATACAATTATTGCTTCATTCATTTTTGTAGGTTAAGGATTTGTTGTTCAATCCTGTTAAATATATTAGTTGCTATTCCATTTCCTATCATTTGAATTACCATTGCTTTGGTGTGCAGAACGATTTGAAACTGTAGTGAACATTGACATATGTTGTCCAGTTCCTAGGGTGATGATCTTTTCCATGAATGTTTTTAATTGCATCAGTTTACAAAGGGAAGAGTTTCCATTACTGTACCCTTGACTGATAAATTGTTGTAGCTTTTTGAGTGCATGAATTCAGTTTTAAGTTTCTTTCTGAAAGTAGATATTATTCCTAGCATCCGTTTACTCTTGTATTTAAAGCACTATACTACTAGAATTACTCTGACAAATGACCGCCTCAAACTGAGTACACTCTTTGAGATAACAAATCGTTCCTGAATTGATAATTAATGTAGGGTAAATAGAGGTGAAAAAGACCCTTTTTACTAATCGACATTTTGGTGTCGTTGCCAGGGAAGAGTGTAACCATTGGTTTCCTTTTCAGAGTAGTGTAAGTACCTGCTAGGAAAGAATTGGGTTTTAAAAATGGAAGGTAAGTACCTGTGTATGGAGCATGTAACAGGCCTACTCCTTTGCCCGCTTCCCTGCAGATTTGTTGTTGTTTTGGGTAGAAATCAGTATTTGATTTGTGTGCATGACTAAGCAGAAAAAGCATAAAAGAACCCCAAACCACTACCCAAGCCTGATAAAGCTAAAGGGCCAGTGACCCTTGGCTGATCAACCTTTATAGACGAAATCTCAAAGAAGGCAGAATCTCAGCCTTTAGTAGGACCTACAAAAGTTGCTTCTAGACAACCTATTAGTTCCCTTCAGGCCACAGGATCACCATCTGTAGCCTTTGCTGAGGTGCATAGTCAAACCGAGGAGCAAGATTTTCAAGAAATTGAGAATTCTAGCCCAAACTCATTGTAAGAAGGGAACCTTAGCAACCTCTGTGAAGGAAGAGGAGAAACAGGGGAAACTGAAGAACCAAGATCTCCTCTTGGAATAATTCAGCCATTAAGCATCCCAGATAAGGGAAGCGTTGTAAAAATCATTCATAACAAAGTTGAAGAACCTCAAGAGACAAAATCCTCCCAGACATTAGGAACTCTCATCATAATTGTTAAAAGAGTCGGCGTAAACACATAAGAAAATTATTTCGACGCGTTTCGAACCAACTAGTGTTCTTCCCTTTTTTTCCGGGTTCCTCCTGTCTCTTTTTATGATTAGCGTCTTCTTAAGCGTTAATCTAATCTATTTTTATAGATTTTATCTCTGATAGGTCCTTTTTCGAGGTTTAGTATTTTGACCTAGTTGGTTATTATTATTAAAATTATGAGGTATTCATGCGTCTAATTTTATTTATATTTTAGGTGTGATAGCCTCCAAATAAAAAGCTATGCGCTTAATTATAGCTTATACATATATAAGTATATCTAGGTATAAATTAAATTATTTCTTCCCTTAGTCAAATTAACCCTTATGATCGGCTTACAAGCAATAATTAAAACATATTTATTGAAGAAATAACTTTATAACATATTTATTTAAGAAATAACTTTATAAGAATATACATCTTAAATTATTCACTATAAATATGTCATTCTAACATTAATAACTTAATGGAAAATAACCAATAATTAAAACATATTTATTGAAGAAATAACTTTATAATATATTTATTTAAGAAATAACTTTATAAGAGTATACATCT